>WFMF01000084.1:20487-95405 GCA_011033025.1 Beroe forskalii | reverse complement strand
TTTGTATTTTAGGTCGTTTGCATCCAAGATGTGATGTCCCCCCTGACCCCCCCTTTTAATGACCCCTGCTGACCCCCTGCCCCCCCAAACCCCTACGACCCCCCCCCGGGCCCCCTTTGCCCCCCCTTTAACCCCCTATTGACCTTTTCCCCCCCTCTGAACCCCCCAACCCCCGAACCCCCCGCCCCCCACTGCCCCTTTCCCCCATAATTCAAACTTCCCCAGGAAACCTTTTACGACCACGCTTTTGACAATAAAAAAGAAACCCCGGTTTTTTCTTTAAAAAATTTTCGGGGAAGAAAGATTTAAAAAACCAGTTAAATAGTTTTTGGGTCAAAATCCATACAAAAAAAAGATTAAAATAAAGTGTTATAATGCGTTATTTATTCTGTTTTTCAAGCTTAATAGAAGTAAAATTAGTCGTTATTCGTTTTCAAGCCGTTTGCTTTGGGTCCGTTGGCGTTATCGCAAATTGTAAAGCCACCAAGTCAAGTTATTTTGACAAGAAAATAAGCGCAAAAATGTTCAGTTGCGTTGTCAGTCGCGGGGTCTGCGCATGTCTAGGGCCCCGGGTGTCAGCTAAGTATGTCGTCTGACAGCGCGTCAGTCGGGGCCAGCGTAAAGCGCGTCGTCGCGCCGGTCAGGGGGGCCCGTCATGTCAGTCATGCGGGACCGCGTCAGCGTCGCGCGCCAGCCCTGTCGTCTGCGCCGGGGCAGTCACCCCCTTTGCGCGTTTTCGGTAAGCGGGTGGTCGGGTCGATCAGGTTAGCAGGTCGTGCGAAGTTAGTTATTGTTTTTCAAGTCAGTCAGGTGCCATACGGAAAAAAGCGAAAAGCAATTTATGGGGGGTCGCCCTTTTGGCCCCGTCGTTCAAGAAGTCGGTAAAGTAATTCATCAAGTTATTAAAGTATTTCCAATGCGTAGGGGTACCCAACCGTTTGGTTACATTAAATAGATAAATCTTAATAAATTTAAAAACAAAATTTTTAAAAAAAAATTTGTACAAAGTTTTTTTTGGGGCATAACCCCTTTTTTGTTTACCTAGTTCTAGTTTTTATGGTTTTTCTAAAATTTTCATTGAAAGATTTTTTTTGGGTTTTGAAAATTTTTTGAGTGAAAATTCAAATTTGGGGTTTGCTGGGAAACCCCTTTCTTTCCAAAATATACATACTTAGATTTTTTAAATTGTTCCCTGGCCCTTAAAACAACTGGGTTGTTTTATAAACGTCGAAAATTTTAATTTTTTTTTGAAGGGGGGAATTGAGTTTAGTATTAGGTGGATTTTTTTCGTGAATGAAAAAATTATTTACAATGGGGCAAATAATAAAAAATGGTTTTAAGATTAAAAATTTTTACAATCTACATAATTCTAAAAAAATTTTAAAAACCCCCCCCCTCCCTTTTTTTTTATTTTTAATGGCGACATTTTTCTTAAATTTAGAAATTGTTTTATGTTCCAGTTGATGTTCATTGTTCATATAAAACATTTTGCTTATGATATTACCCCCCCCCTTTGCTCATGATATAACCCCTTTTTGCTGATGATAAAAATTATGTATAAGGCTGTTAACTTTCAAGTTGTTCCTCATGAATGATACTTAATCACACAATACATACTAACGACGCAGACCCCAGGTCGATATGATTTCTAATTGGTCGTCCCCAAAAAGTTAGATGGACGTCTTAATTTTTTCATAATTCAATTAATTAAGCCAATAACAGTAGGCCACATTAAACGGCACTGGTAACCAGTATGGCGTACGCTTACGTCAAACCCCTTTTATGAGGCACTGTTGAGTATACAACGAACAGAATTCAAGCAAGACGCCAAGACAAAGGAAAAAATATTACCTACCACTTATTACATGGCTCATAAGCCCTTATTTGCAACCATATACATCGGGTTATTTCAATATTATAGGGTCGGGATGGATCCTATAACCCCATGTTATGTGGTCGTTTCCGACCCTATAAGCTGTGTTTACAGTGATGACTCCGACGTAGATTCAATATGAAAGTTGATGACGTGAGTTGCCTACATATTTTTTAGCGTCGTTCGGATCCTATAACCCCATGTTATGGGATTTTCCAAGAGTTGATAGGGTATTTACAATGATGGCATCGTCATGGAATCTATAAGAAAGTTTATGACGTGAGTTGCCTACATTTGTTCGCAGACTTAAAACGAGTAACGTTACCTGCCTCCTTAAGTGCCAATTCAATTTGAATAATTTTGGTGGAACGCAGATATTCGAGTTCTGTGGTATTTGCGACTCCAATGAACAACAGGCTGTTCAAATGACGCCGTTATCTTGCTTCACTGTGGTAAATTGCTACATGGCATAATAATATGCATTCCACCGACACATGTGTACATGTCTTGAGGCCCGACAAAATGTAAATACCGGCGAGATCATTCAAACTTTTTTCTGCCCATGACGCCTGATACAAGTACAACTATGAGACGCCATGTTTCTTATTTCTAATGAGTTTCCACCACTTAATTTATGTTATTTCGCCATGTAATATCACCATAGGTTTCAGGAGTACCTAATACCATTGTTTTGAACTCGGCTTCGCCTCGTCAGAACAAACCATTATTGACCTCAGCTTCGCTTCGGCCAATAATGCGTCTATATATAGTTCGCGCTTCGCGCTCACTATATATATGTGGTATTAGGTTACTCCTTCGACCTATAGTTCTATATTATAGCCGGATACAGGATACTGGATACTTTGATACGGATAACACGGATAAGGTATATGGTTCAACGTCATCAACTTACAACATAGTGATCTGGTTATCACGAATTTTGTAATCGCCAATTTATCCTGTGGAAATATCAAACCTTGTTAATTACAAGCCGTCCATTCTGCAGTACTGGAGCCTCGCTGATCACACGGTCCCTTCAATTTGATTATCTCGCACCTTATTGTATGTTGGGACGGCCCACGACGCCAACCCCAGATTCACAAAAAATCCATATATGATATCATATATGATGATTGGATAATATGGACAATATGATTTGGATTCTTATCCCGGCATAAATTGCATTATCTGATTTTTGTTTAGTCTAGAATCGTAAATTTGATTTCATTCAGTGCTCTCCTCCCTCTTTTGTTCACTCTTCTATTTTTATTCTGACAAAAATTCTGACAAAAATTCCATATATGATATCATATAATATGATGATAGGATTATATGGACAATATGATTTGGATTCTTATTCCGACATAAATTCCATAATCTGATTTTTGTTTAGTCTAAATTTGATTTCATTCAGTGCTCTCCTCCCTCTTTTGTTCACTTTTTCTATTTTTATTCTGACTTTGCGGGCGCCAAATCTCATAGACATACCACTGTTGGAGTGTAATTCTATTACCTTAGTACCAGAAATATAGGCGACAAGAAATTAAGGCGATTTTGGAAAAATCGTCTTAATTTCTTGTCGCCTTAATATCTTGTCGTCTAAATATCTAGTCGTCTTAATTTTTAAAAAGACTTTTTTCTCAGTTATTTTTCCTCCCCAATCGACTTTTTTAATTTAGCAACATAATAAATAACTTAATAGCCAGTTATCAGTGCAACTTCTGGTATCATTGCACTGTGGCACGATGTTAAGATGCCGGTATTGACTCTAAAATGTTGATTGACTCGTTTGAAAAGCTAAGGATAATATGATGTACTGTATTTTGAAGGCCCACTCAACAACATTTTTTTGCATTTTCGTTCAATTTCATACTCATATTCATATCATAGCCATTTTATTTTTAGATGGAAAAAATCGTTTATTTTCGGAAAAAACTTCAATTTGAATTTCAGGAAAAATCGCCTTAATATCTTGTCGCCTTGATATCTTGCGCCTTAATTATTAGTCACCTATATTTCTGGTACTAAGGTAGAGGCGATGTCTCGTAATTTTCTTTTTATTCGTGTATCTTTGCTGGTATGCATCTTTTTGTCATCATGAAGTGAGTATGATTTTTTAACCAGTTGGACATGTTCAAAAATAACTGCTGTGAAATTCTTTTTTTGGTTTGTGCGTTTTAAAGGCCTTAGATGAAGAATGAATTGGTTGAAGGAAATTTTTTATGAAGGATGGAACTCTCTATTTAATGATCCTGAAATCACGAAGATTCTATCTCAATCAGATCCTGAGATATGATGCTGTAAAGTGAAATGATACAGAAATCACAAAAAACCATTTCTTCAATTGATACTACATGCCATAGAAATCTAACCAATCAATGAAAATGTCGGAAAATTAAGGAGGGTGTAGTGGCCCCAATTATATACTGATACTAATCAAAATTTTTGATATGGGTTTAAAGATGATACAATAGTCACAGATTTTGTTTCGAAATTTAACGAATTTCACCATGTGATTTAGGTATCTTAAATCTATTTTTCGAGCATTTTCTTGGTCTAATGGAAATATTTGACTACTTTTAAACATATGTAAGTAATGTAGGTATCTTTTTCAATCAAAAATTGATACAAAGGTCACAGATCTAAAATCTTGGCTATATTATGTTATATAAGTTGTCTTTATGTGATTTTGGGTATCACAGAGGTCCTAAGAACTTGGAAACTTTTGGTACATCTAAAATAAACATCAAATAGTTAATATATACATATACCCGCAGCCTCTAGGGCTGAATTTCATATCGCACGCGCATGCGCGTGCGATATGAAAATATATCCCTCGAGGGCGCTAGCCCGAGTGGGATATATATATCGTATAGCACGCAGGGCTCGAAGAGCCCGAGTGCTATACGAAATTCAGCCCATGAGGCGAGGAGTATATGGTATATATCCACTCGCGTGAGCTTTTTGGGAGAATGGCATATCTAAGATGAAAAAAGTTGAATGTTCAAGTAAATCCTCGAAGATTTGAACACACAGGTATGGTGGCCGAGGTGGCTAATGGCATTTTTTAAGCAATTTTTATCGTAATCAAAGTAAAATCAACCTAAAATAAAAATAAAATAAAAATAAAACCAAAATGAAATGAAAATAGAATGAAAATGAAATAAAAATGAAATGAAAATTTTAAAAAATCAAAATGAAAATGAAAATAAAATACAAATCAAAGTAAAACCAAAATTAAATCAAAATAAAATCAAAATAAAACCAAAGTAAAATAGAAATAAAACCATTTTAAAATGAAAATAAAATGAAAACGAAATGAAAACGAAATGAAAATGAAAGTAAAATCAATTTTGGTTTTACTTTGATTTGTATTTTATTTTCATTTTCATTTTGATTTTTTAAAATTTTCATTTCATTTTTATTTCATTTTCATTCTATTTTCATTTCATTTTTGTTTTATTTTTATTTTATGTTTATTTTAGGTTGATTTTACTTTGATTACAATAAAAATTGCTTAAAAAATGCCATTAGCCACCTCGGCCACCATAGTCATGGTTACACATTCTTCAGAAATAGCAAGAGGTGAGTGAGAGCAATACGTCATTATCATTAGTAACAATGGTGCATTATTTTTTCTCACACACAGCGGATACGATGTAAAATAAATGCCGCCTAATTACCGCGACACTCTGATACATAGTGCAACTTCTCATGAGAAAAATTTTGAGGGACACTTTATTCTATTGACTTACCATATTCAACCATGGTAATTACGTCATTCTCATTTGTCTACTATTATAATACCTTCAAGCACGTTATTTCCGATAACCCTCATGGTGCTTCATGATTGATAACCTTCATGTGCGTGGAGAGTATATTGTCAGCATACGATGATAATCCGTTCTCATGAGAGAATTATATCCCATAATACCTTCTAGACATTTCAAACACTGTATCCCGCTAATTATCGAGCGAGCACCATGTTTCATAACAACTTCGCGACATTTCCCAGACTGTGTCTAACTTGCCCGGGCATGTTATGTGTCGCGCACGAACAATAGGCGCTTAGATCGTTACTGCTGGTACCAATGTGAGGGCACATTGTTTGTGCGCGACTTCTTAGTCGGCACCCTCGACAGAGCCTTTCAATATTTCAAATGTTTTTTGTGATGCAATTATCATACGTTGTAGTGTTGTTTTAAGGACGTTTCAGGTCAAGAAAATGTTCCCATTCATAGTTTTCAAAGATGTGTCATTCTTTGAGTTGGCATATCAGTGTTCAGTGCTTTTTTAAATTACACAATCCAGTCATTTCTCAAAAGATGCATGCGTTATTTCAACCAATTTCAATTTCTCGTTTTGTGGATTTTATAGTTGTGGCTCACGGAAATGTTCGGAGTTTGCTAGTTCCTGAATCAGAATTCACAGTGTCTTCAATAGTTAAATCATGGTTTGATTGCGACTCATGCCTATACACTAAGTTTGGAATTGAATTGAATTTTGCAGCCTTGGTTCTGACCAATATCTGAATATGTTTTCACAAATCACAAGTAGAAAGTTCGAGTAGAGCACCGTTGCCCCAGTTTATTAGACATTTTGCCAACCTTTTTAACTTTTTCTACCTACTTTACGATCTGATGCTTCTGACCTATGATTTATGTAGATACATATCAGCCCTCGGACCTGTCACAGCTTCATAGATCATCAATATCCTGTTCCTGATTTAAGAATTTCAGTCTATTTCAGTGTTCAATCTGTTGTTTCTTTGATAGTTGTGCTGTTATTTCTGACATTTTGCTGCAATAACTTTCTGTTGGTTGAAAAAATTCGAAGATTTATACTCAAACTTTCAACATTTACTTTCTAGAAGAGGTAAATCTCTCAAAAAGCTCCCGAGAGTGAGTATTGGACATACATTTCACAGTCAAATAATTGGCCCCGACTATTTAACTGCTTTTCACATGAAAAATCGCAGAAAATTCATCCTTCAGGTATTATAACAGATAATACCTTGGTACTTTGAGACGCCGCGCAAACGCTCTCACTTCGTTCGAGCGTTATCACGCGCGGCGCTCAAAGTACCAAGGTATTATCATGTTATAACAGTGCTGCAGAGTTTCACCAAATGTAAATACGCTCATTTTAACCCATTTTCTTTCATCGTTTTGTATCTCTTTTCAAGTTCTGCTGTAACTGATGCGTTTCACAAAGTGACATGCTACCATTTTCCCCTTGTTTGTTTTTCCAATTATTGTTTGTTTTTCCAAGATTGCTAGTGTTTTAAGTTTAATTAACAGCATCTAACCACATTTTTTAGCCAATAATCCTTCGATTGCAAGACCTTTGAGATTGATCCATGCTTAGATTCGATTCGCCTTTAAAATTTTTCGCCCTCGGGCCCTTCGGGCCCTCGGGCTTATAACTTCACATAAGCTTTACCAACCCCTTCGATCAAATACTTACGGTACCTAATCGTGTTTGTATTGCATTTGTGAAAAATTAAATTTTTGTAAATTAGAGAAAAAAAACTCAATATTATTGTTGCAAAACCTTCCTGTGTATGGTGGCCGAGGTGGCTAATGGCATTTTTTAAGCAATTTTTATTGTAATCAAAGTAAAATCAACCTAAAATAAACATAAAATAAAAATAAAACAAAAATGAAATGAAAATAGAATGAAAATGAAATAAAAATGAAATGAAAATTTTAAAAAATCAAAATGAAAATGAAAATAAAATACAAATCAAAGTAAAACCAAAATTAAATCAAAATAAAATCAAAATAAAACCAAAGTAAAATAGAAATAAAACCACTTTAAAATGAAAATAAAATGAAAACGAAATGAAAACGAAATGAAAATGAAAGTAAAATCAAAATAAAAGTAAAATCAAAATAAAACCAGAATAAAACCAAAGTAAAATCAAAGTAAAATAAAACCATTTTAAAATGAAAATAAAATGAACATAAAATGAAAACGAAATGAAAATGAAAGTAAAATCAAAATAAAACCAAAGTAAAATAAAAAATAAAACCATTTAAAAATTTTTAGAGTTAAAAAAAAACAAAAAACAAAAAACAAAAAACAAAAAAGAAAAAAAAAAAATGAAAAAAATTTCGAAAAAATTTTTGAAAAAAAATCGCTCATGGCCGAGGTGGCTAATCTAGAATCTACAGCGCGCGCTGTATGAAAATTCGTGCGCAACAAAAGTTATGTTAAAGGAGTCTGCGCTCACTGACCCATATCTCAAGATCCACAAATAGTAGAGACATGATCGAGGTCATGTTTTGTTCATCTAAGACAGGAGTAGGTAATTGGCTATAAGAGAAGTTCTGATGACGTCATTATGATGTCATTATGACGTCATCAACTTAGCGAAATTTTCTTGCTTGTTTAGCGAAAATAGGTCATCTTTGTGCGCATTTTTGACCAAGAGGGAATGGAGATAGCTCAGAAATGTTGAAAAATCGTTAGTTGGAAATTTAAAGAGCTTTCAGAAAATCATACGGATCATTGGGCTATCTTGATTTTTCATCGAGATATACGCGATTTTCTAAGGCACGGTGAAAAATCGATTTTGAAGTTTTAGAAGAAAACTTAAACGAGTGACATGTCAAAACTTACGACTTATCATGAGCTGAGACCGGCCAAAGTATATTGGGCTAAGGCGAAATTGTATAGTAGGCTATGTGGGAAATCGATTTGAGCCAATTTTGGTGCTGTGATGACGTCATCAAAATCGCGTAAAAACACTAAAACAACGTATTTTGCGATAGATTGTTATTTTGCGCTACTTTGAACATCTCTTAATCAGAGAGTTTTCATTTTATTATGTTTTACTTCAATACATTGCTTGTAGACCTCGAGATTTAGCTATAAAACGAGTTCCGTGGTGAACAGCCGAAAAATGTTGCCATGGGAAGCCTCCAAAGATTGACCGCTAAATTATTGAGATTACATTTATGATGAAAATTTGTACTGTAGCCAGCTTTTCTGTGATACGATGGTGAACTAATGTCTAATAATGGTTTTCATATTCTCGCAGTGATTTGGGAGGGAAATATAAGATGAAATTATGAAGGACGTGAATTCTCGTGGACATTTTGTAGAAATTACGGTATTTAAGGAAACTGGTATTTACACGTGAATTTCGACTTGATTACATTGAAACAAGTTCAAATACGATTAAGGTATGTGAAATTGAAGCCAGTTGCTGTTTTTCAGCACGTGAGTTCACGTCAATGAGTTGTAGAAATAAAGAATTATGTCAATTTTTATAATTTCAAGTAAGAATAACGTTGTTTCGGACTGCACGAGGCTTAGTAATGTTCGTCCGAACAGAAAAATCGATGTGAAAATTGGACTGGCCACACTTAATTAAGCATTTAAGCAGGGGTTACCACGAAAACCGTCCTAAATGTCGGTTATGGAGGTCCTATATACATATCCCCGGAACGAAACTTGAAAAAGAGATAGAAAACGATGAAAGGAAATGGGTTGAAATAAGCGAATTTACATTTGGTGAAACTCTGTTTGCACCATAGTTATAATAGGCGGTTGAGAACGACGTTATTACTATGGTTGAAAATGGTAAGTCAATGAAATAAGCGTCTAAATTTTCCCATGGGACCGTTTACAAAATTGACGTATTTCTTAATTTCTACAACTCATTGACGTGAACTCACGTGCTGAAAACAGCAACTGGCTTCAATTTCACATAAATTTATCGTATTTGAAGTTGTTTCAATGTAATCAAGTCGAAAATCACGTGTAAATACCAGTTTCTTTAAATCCCGTAATTTCTACAAAACGTCCACGAGAATTCACGTGCTTCAAATAACGATTTGACACTTTTTGACAGGATTAAAACAGACCCATACTTCTCTCATGAGTCGGATACTTAATATATGACTAAGATTTATGTAGTGATGTACGGTATTGCATATGAATTGATTGTGTCGAGAAGAATAAAATTAAAATTTTAGTTTGATTCATAATTTCATCTTATACTTCCCTCCCAAATCACTGCGAGAAATATGAAAACCATTATTAGACATTAGTTCACCATCGTATCACAGAATAGCTGGCTACAGTGCAAATTTTCGTCATAGATGTAATCTCAATAATTTAGCGGTCAATCTTTGGAGGCTTCCCATGGCAACATTTTTCGGCCGTTCACCACGGAACTCGTTTTATAGCTAAGGGCCGGATTACACAACCGTTTAAGGTCGACCTTTAGCCCTAGGTGCTCCTTAAAACGGCCCAAACTTCATTTTAAGGTCCACCTTAAAATTCCGTATTACCCAATGTGCTCCTTTAAGGCGATTTAAAGGTGCTCCTTAGCGAGTTAGGTCGACCTTAAAATTCCCAAAAAATCGGTATTACCCAATCTACCTCGTCCTTAAGTTGGTCCTTACGCTGCTCCTTAAACGGCGAATTTTTAAGGTACCTCCAGCTCGTCCTTAAAACCAGTAGGTGCTCCTTAAACCACACGTTATATGTGATAATAATTTGGAGCTACATCGTTGTCACATAAGAAGAGATAAAATTCAATGATTCAATTTGCTGATAGCTGATAGTTTGCGGTCCGGCTCTGATCAGTTCAAAAAGCAAAAACAGCCAAAATTTACATAATGTGGTGTGTTTTATTGGGATTCGTAAACGGCAAAATTTGTGAACGGTAAGACCGATAATCAGCTCTGGAATTTGTGTACAACATTTTTATTTATATTCAAGTATTCAATCTCGATTCAGCAATTAGGGTAAACAGAGCTGGTAGTGGCAGCTCTCATGCTTTTGGGAGCTGTGTGAACTGTCAGTGCCCCACCGTAGGCTTCAATCAAATTGACAATAGGTCCATTATCCAGCAACTGTTTAATTTTATTTTTTAACGAGCCTCATCAATCATCATTGCAAGATATTTACTCACTAGCAGTAAAATCCATTTCACTGGCACCGAGCACATTCAAATCCATCTATAATTTAGTTTGCTAACAGATTCAATTTGCATCTCATTTCTAGATTTAATTTCACTTCCATTTGACTTCCTTATATGGTGGTCTCTACCATATATGGAGCTGTCTTTAACTGAGTTGCTCCTTTAATTTGGGTAATCTCAGAAAGTGTCAAAGGAGGAGCTGCTCCTAAGATGCTCCTTAGCGTTTGAGGACGACCTCCTCCTTTACGGTTAAGGTCGACCTTTATGAATTGGGTAATACCGATTTTGCTAAAGGAGGACCTACAGGAGGTGCTCCTTAGAGCTCCTCCTTAAACTTCGAGCCTCTTAGGTCGACCTAACACGAAAATTGTGTAATCTCGAGGTCTACAAGCAATGTATTGAAGTAAAACATAATACAATGAAAACTCTCTGAGTAAGAGATGTTCAAAGTAGCGCAAAATAACAATCTATCGCAAAATACGTTGTTTTAGTGTTTTTACGCGATTTTGATGACGTCATCACAGCACCAAAATTGGCTCAAATCGATTTCCCACATAGCCTACTATACAATTTCGCCTTAGCCCAATATACTTTGGCCGGTCTCAGCTCATGATAAGTCGTAAGTTTTGACATGTCACTCGTTTGAGTTTTCTTCTAAAACTTCAAAATCGATTTTTCACCGTGCCTTAGAAAATCGCGTATATCTCGATGAAAATCGAGATAGCCCAATGATCCGTATGATTTTCTGAAAGCTCTTTAAATTTCCAACTAACGATTTTTTTCAACATTTCTGAGCTATCTCCATTCCTTCTTGGTCAAAAAAATGCACAAAGATGACCTATTTTCGCTAAACAAGCAAGAAAAATTTCGCTAAGTTGATGACGTCATAATGACATCATAATGACGTCATCAGAACTTCTCTTATAGCCAATTACCTACTCCTGTCTTAGATGAACAAAACATGACCTACTATTTGTGGATCTTGAGATATGGGTCAGTGAGCGCAGACTCCTTTAACATAACTTTTGTTGCGCACGAATTTTCATACAGCGCGCGCTGTAGATTCTAGATTAGCCACCTCGGCCATGAGCGATTTTTTTTCAAAATTTTTTCGAAATTTTTTCGATTTTTTTTCGATTTTTTTTTTTCTTAAATTTCCTTTGTTTGTTTTTTTTTGTTTTTTGTTTATTTTTTGTTTATTTTTTTATTTTTTAAACTCTAAAAATTTTTAAATGGTTTTATTTTTTATTTTACTTTAGTTTTATTTTGATTTTATTTTGATTTAATTTTGGTTTATTTTGTTTTATTTTGATTTTACTTTCATTTTCATTTCGTTTTCATTTTATTTTCATTTTATTTTCATTTTTAAATGGTTTTATTTTACTTTGGTTTTATTCTGGTTTTATTTTGATTTTACTTTTATTTTGATTTTACTTTCATTTTCATTTCGTTTTCATTTCGTTTTCATTTTATTTTCATTTTAAAATGGTTTTATTTCTATTTTACTTTGGTTTTATTTTGGTTTTATTTTGATTTTATTTTGGTTTTACTTTGATTTGTATTTTATTTTCATTTTCATTTTGATTTTTTTAAATTTTCATTTCATTTTTATTTCATTTTCATTCTATTTTCATTTCATTTTGGTTTTATTTTTATTTTATTTTTATTTTAGGTTGATTTTACTTTGATTACAATAAAAATTGCTTAAAAAATGCCATTAGCCACCTCGGCCACCATAGGTACCCATCATGATCAATTTGGTCTTTGTTCACATGTCTGGCCCATAATTTGGCGATTGAGGGGCAGATAACGTCTGAAGAAAATCTTGTGCTTAAATTGCTATAATTTTTTATTCAGATAACTGTATTTCCTTGGATTAAACTGGTAGTCGAAAAACCATTCAGACTACTGCAGAATATGCGTGCGCGCTGAATGCGCGCGTGTGCTAAAAATGCGCGCGCACTAACCATCCTCATCCGTGTAAGACTTGACAGATTTCACGGAAATATCTGAGTGTTTTCTGCTGATTAAATGGGTCTTCTCCTTGACTGCCTCCGGAACCCTCACGAACTTCAGTCGCTTGATCGGCAGCGGCACTTTCACGACTGACAACGACATCTTCTGCAAGTCTTCTTCAGAAACTTTCACATTCTTCCCAGGGAGTACTGAGTTAATAATACATCGCGGGGTGGGCAGGTAGTAATCAATTAGTTTATACGTCTCGAGAAATAATAAAATGTTTACTATGCTCGATACAACTGTGTTTGCGAAAATCCAGAAAAAATTTGAGCAATGTGGCATCAAATTGAACTGGTTCATGCACTATGTACAAACAAAAAAAGGCTGAAAGGTGAAGCGCAAATACACGTAAATCGCAACGGAAGATGCGACCAATGACAATCGAAAAGCTTTGAAAAGAGTTCTATTGTAAACCACCCCTTGTACGTTCTGTATAGAGATTGCTCAATGTTTCTTGAGACGTTTTGTATTATACGTGGTTCCTAGCTTGGCAATTGCATTGCAAAGGTTTAAATAGCATGAATCTTTCTGAAACAAAAAACAGTACAAATCGTAGAGGGTATCACCGGAGGGGTGTCGAAATATGCTTATTTAATTGTTCACTGGGGCTGGTGATTTCAACGTTTCGTGCAAAATGGGAAAGGCTAATTTTCTGATAATTGTAAATTTTAATTATTGATGCGGCATGAAGGATTGGGGATTTTAATATATTCATTGTTATTGGCGGATTGGCCGGAGCCAATTCACAAATAGAGTAGGTATTGGGAAATCAAGCAAAACAGGTCTTCCAGAAGGCAAAACTTTCTGGGTTGGATTTGAAATTCTCAAGATCACTCGAGCGGAGAGGTTGCTTAACAAGTGTTAAGCGTACCCGGTCGTGAAAATACAATTTAACAGTTCAACACTTCAACTTTTTGGCAGCTTATCCTGTTATCACCGTTAAGTTCAGAAAACAGCAACAGGATTAAATATAATGTTGCTTGGGAGGATGCCAAGCCCCTCAATTGTCCTTACTCATCACTGCATTGCAGAACTCAATAACAAGCAACTATCTTACGAATGAGGAGTTGCCGATGTCCTGATCATTCGAGTGATTGGCCCAGCTGATGACACGGAAAAAACAAAGCGCTCGACAAGAGGACAAGCCGTTATTCACATCTCAAACTTAGGGGCTGGTCGGTGACCCCAAAAATTTTGGGGTGGCTTGAAAGAATGATTTTGCGTTGGACTACCCGCCGTTTCAGCTTTTACCCAAATCCAGCCAAAGGTCACCCTAACCTTTCAAAGGTGAAAAGACCATCTCGATAAGCAAAATAACAGAACGACGACCTTACATTTTACAAACTTACAATATCATTTCGAGTGAATCCTCTGCTTTCTTCTAGGAAGTAGATAGACAATGGTCATGATATTGGTAACAAATTCCTAAGCTGGAAGCGAGCCAAATCAATCACTGGGAATCAATGAACACGCACTGTAAATTCCACTGTAGTTATTCACATGGCTCCCAGGTTGTTGGTTTATCAGGCTTGGGGAGCCGAAAGACTGTAAGTGGTACATTTTGTACCTCATAATCAACCCCGTGATTTTGTAACTCAAATTAACAACAGTCATTTAACCACAGTAACCACGGTAAGCGAATCAACCACAGTAACCATAGCGACTACAGCAACCCCACTAGCCACAGTAACCACAACAACCACAGATAGTCACAGTGTCACAGTAACCATAGCAACTACAGCAACCATAGCAACTACAGCAACCATAGCAACTTAAGCAACCATAGCAACTACAGCAACCATAGCAACTACAGCAACCATAGCAACCCCACTAGCCACAGTAACCACAACAACCACAGCAACCACAGAAACACAGTTACCACAGAGACACAGTAACTATGGCAACCACCGAGCCAAGCAGTACTGTGAAAGGCAGAATCTCAATGAGAACTAAACAATCACAGTCTCATGAAGACAGTAAAACGATTAACAGTCTCCGCAATTAAAACGGGGGAGGAACACGGTCATTGGGGACCGAGAGTCATTATCATAGATTAACGTGGTGAATTGATGACGTCATTATCAGGGGGTGAGAGAGGGAATTGATGACGTCATTATCATAGGTTAGCACGGGGATTTACGACGCCATCATCATAGGTTACCATGGTGAGTTAATGAGGTAGAACGGCACATTGAGCATGCAGAGAATTAGGCAATGTGGCTGCTTTACTCTAGGCATAAGCACGAGGGGGAGGAGAATTTGCATAACATTGCAATATGAAAGCAAACTAGTGGATTTTCGGCTGCTACTGCGCACAGCAATATTCAATGCTGCCTGAGTGAGAGCTGAAAATAAGCAGAAAACGAGGCTCATCATACCATCTGCAAATTCCCAGCGGTGGTTTTCGTTTTGCTTATGTAAAATACAATTAGAGTATAAGGTCATCGTTAACTCTTTAACAAGCCTAATAGCAGTAGCTCCACATGTCCAATCAGAACTTCATTAACTTCAAATTCACACAAAAACACATGAATACTACTACAGGTCACAGAGAGGCAGAGCAATAACTCCGAATCAGTTGTTATGGCAGGATGTCGAATGAAACTGTAGGCAAAACCATGTCACTTATGAGCTGTGCCATGAAGAGGAAGTACTGTAGGCAAAACGATGGCATCAACACACCATTATAAACCATGATAATGATGTCACACCTCAACCTGCCGTTTACATATGAGCTGTGCCATGGAGAATATGGGGTGGTCAATGAGGATATTGATAGCAGCTGTTTTGGGCTGTTAAAATCAGAGAACTGTATTAATGAGGCACACTGATATCCACAATTGAAACGTTCACCAGTGACAATTGACATGCTCACCAGTGACAATTGAAATGTTCACCATGTATTTTCGACCAAGCTTCCAATCAAAATTACAGCCCACATATCCCTCGTGGGGCACACTAAAACATGAATCATATATCTTCAGGCTGATCAAAGATGGTCACACTGATCATAGATTGTCAGACTGATCAAAGATTGTCAGATTGATCATAGATTGTCAGACTGATCAAAGATTGTCAGGTTGATCAAAGATTGTCAGACTGATCAAAGATTGTCAGGTTGATCAAAGATCGTCAGACTGATCAAAGATTGTCAGACTGATCAAAGATTGTTAGACCGATCAAAGCTAAATCAGAGTGGCAGAAGTGCACAAAATCTCCCAGAACGTATATCTAAAAAGTGGCCTTCACTCGGAAAGAAAACACGACAGAAAGCGCATAATATCGGCCAGCTACATAATCATGATAATGATAAACGCTAAACTAAACCGATTCTCGTTCCAAAGTGTTTCCATCGCATATAATTGCGCAATGTGCACACAAATGCCAATTGACGTCCTCAATTCACCATTCAGAATCTTATAGTAGGTACTCGGAATATCACACAGAAATTTCCATTTTTCAAATCTATTTTCTAAAAGAAAGTTATTTCATCGAGATAATTTTTTATAGATGAACCAATAGTCTATTTTTTCGCGAATTATCGGAGATAATTAATGGTTTTAATTATCGAACTAGCAAAAAGTAAGCACATAAAATTACAGAACATTAGCATTTTGCGCTGGCTGTCATTATATTGCAACCGTGCGCTGTTTGTGAAAAACAGCATAAAACATATTACGATCTTCAAGTAACACGTATGTGTGCAAATTGGATCGATCCAAAGTTGCGTCGAAAAAACGTGCAAATTACATTGCGCGCGCACTGATATAATTTGCTTTTCACTGATTTTTTGTTGTAATTTGTGCGATCTTTCGACCGACGCATGTGCACACATATGCGTCAAGATAAATCATATGCAGCATTACAGCAAACCAACCACTTTTAGCTTACTATGACAACAAATCAAATTACTCAAACTTTTAAGCATTTCGTAGACTGATGATAAACGCGATTGTTTTTATGGTATAAGGGCTACTAAGAATATTAGAGCTCCAAAAAATATAAGAGCTACTAATAAATAAATTTAACATTTTTCAGCGACCTTAGAAATGTGTGCCTCCTTACATTATTCTATTAAATTAGACAATTATTTTCTTGAAGTTTTAATCTCATGCCGACAGCGGAGAAAAAAGACATTATACTATTATTTGGCATCTATAATAGTATTAGAGATAATCCGTGATATTTCTTGACAAAGAGATGCTGCTAATATTAAGTCTACGGCAAATGAAGATACACTTGATTGAAAATTTGTGTGTCTATTATCACCAACATTAAATTCACCTCAACAAAAAGAATTGATCATCCACAGGCCGGCTGAGAACGGTCCACAGCAGACAAACAAATTTTAAATCAAGTGTATTTCCATTTGCCGTCGTCTATAACAAGAAGCCCGGGACTAACAGGGAATTGGTGATGTCATAACCAGGGTTTATAAAGGTGAATTGATGACGTCACACTGCCTATTTCCAGGGATAACTTGTAACAAGCATCTCACATTAAGTTGATATAATCTCGTAAATTGATATAATCTGTTCATGATTTCTGCAGAAGTAGTTTTTAATATCTAGGTGGGTTCAATGCACGCTAACTTATAATGCTACCATCGGTCAAAAATATAGGAAGTTTGGAGCATTTGCATTAAAATGGGAGCTGCAAACTTCATGAGATATTGAAATAAGAATTATCAAGGCAAGGATCAGAAACTAGAGTTAATTATACGAATTATCAAGGATCTATGATCGTAACGTAGAGCTCTGGTGCATAGTCAAGTATCTGTAACCCTGGAACCATGCGTTTAGGCATACTTAATTGTAAGAGTGGGCTGGCCACGATGCCGTCATCATCATGATTTAGCATTATCAGGTGATGACGTTAGACTGTGTTCTGTGCGAGGCTTTTACAGATTCCCTCGTCCAGCCAGAAGGACTGGGGGTCCTTTGATGTATTATCAGAGGATAACCTCCAATACTATAGGTCTTCTCAGGCATCTTATTGATAATTGACTGTAGATACACAGTGCACGCAGACTTTAATATAGCCATTTACTGGTTAGTCAGTAATAAAGGTAGTGAGATTGTGTCGATAGCTATTTGAGGTAAAGGCAATAGGCATAAATTGAAATAGTTCAACCAATACAGTTTGAAATTCTAGATATCCCTGACTGGATACTTACAATTTTAGGAAATGGTAAATGCTTAAAAGTTAAATGATAGTTACAGAGTTGAAAACCACTACGAAGTTGACTTAGAGTTTATAACCAGTTTGATTAACCGATTACAACATCCTATTATATACTGCCTATGAACCATACCCAAGCCAAGCGCCGATTGCATAACCCCTCCATCTTTATACCCCATATTAATCAATCGATCAATCAATCGATCAATCGATCGATCAATCGATCGATCGATCAATCAATCGATCAATCAATCGATTAATTAATCAATCGATCAATCAATTAATCAATCGATCAATTAATTGATCAATCAATCAATCGATCAATTAATTGATCAATCAATCAATCAATCAATCAATCAATCAATCAATCAATCAATCAATCAATCAATCAATCAATCAATCAATCAATCAATCAATCAATCAATCAATCAATCAATCGATAAATCGATCGATCAATCAATCACTCGATCAATCAATCGATCAATCAATCGATCAATCAATCGATCAATCAATCGATCAATGGATCGATCGATCGATCGATCGATCAATCGATCAATCGATCAATCAATCGATCAATCGATCGATCAATCAATCGATCGATAGATCAATCGATCAATCAATCGATCAATTAATCAATCGATCAATCAATCAATCGATCAATCAATCAATCGGTCGATCAATTAATCGATCAATCAATCAATCGGTCGATCAATTAATCGATCAATCGATCAATCAATCGATCAATCGATCAATCGATCAATCGATCAATCGATCAATCGATCAATCGATCAATCGATTCAATCGATCAATCGATTCAATCGATTCAATCGATTAATCGATCAATCAATCCTGCCCGATACGCACACGATAAACATTTAAATGTCACAACATTCACCACTCGCCAGGCTGAAAAGTCAACTGTACGGAGCTTGTGGCATCCAAAAGTCTATGCTCCTCCCCAGACATCTCAGTAATACGATGGCGTAAGGAACAGATGGCGAGGAGATGAATTCAGGTATTACATCTCCCAGCAGCTATACAAGACATTAGCATATACTAGTGACTATGTAAATTAGCGAAGCGATTATTGATTATAGTCCACCAGCACACGATAAGATTACCAGAGTGATAGCTTCCCCAAGAGTAGTCATGAGTAACATTTTTATTCAGTCAATTTAAATTACTATCGTAATGAAGTCTCTTAGGACCGTCATTTAATCGAAATGAAGACTTTTCAATTTTCCACTTGACTCGAATTATCGAGCTTCTCCTACAGAATTACACCAGAAGTACACTAATCTGTATTCTATCTTGACTATTAGCGAGTTACAGAGTTTACAGTAGCTCTTAGAGCTAACTTTACTGTAAACTCAGATACCCATCCATATTCAGAAGCATCGTACCAATCTCCTCCGGTCTGAGTTCCAAGTAGACCCAATCACAGAACCCACTGGAACAGGGCCAACAGTGGATGCTTATTGCTTCCCCCCATGTTTACAGGACAAGTTGTGTTGATTGACGGAGCACAGAATAACAGAATAACAGAAGAACAGAATGTGTTTTGAAACTGTTGGTTGGTTTGTTAAAGACTATAGTTGAAACGAGGTTGGTTGTCTGGTGGCTTTCAAATAGCATGTGCTAAGCGTCTTTTGAGGTTAGTATTCTTCATAAATACTCTCAATAAGTCACGTACCCAAGAATATAGGAAGTTAAGAACTTAAATTAGAGTCGTAATTACAGGATTACCGTTGCTAAGGCAACGACGCTTTTTCTCCGCGCCGCGCGCAGCGTTAACACTGACTTCTTACCTGGACCCTGGACTTTAGCTCGTTTCCTAGCAACGTATTCGTCAACCAGTCGCTTGATATAGGTGGACATCAAGCCCAACGTGATGAGCCTGGTCTCCTATCTTTAGAGAACGCTACGCTGCAAAGCTAGTGTTAGCGAACGCTCCTCTGCAAAGTTAGTTTTAGTGAACGCTCCTCTGCAAAGTTATTTCATGAGACTATTCCTCTGCTAAATTATTCTAAGGGAATTAGTTACTCAAAATCAGGAAAAATACAAAATAGTGAGCAACGCTTGTGAAAAGCAAACTAGTGAATCAATTTAAATAACTTCTTGGCTGTGTAGAAGAATAGATGAGATGAAAGGGCACAGTTGAGGCATAGTAGTTGAAGCAAAGAAAGACAAAAGGAATACTTGGGGCAAATGGGCATACTTGGAGGATAAATTATGCAATTCATCCATTTAGAAATAAAACTACTGAATAAATTACCCAGCGCCAAATAACCTTTACTGAGAAATGTTGATTTAAAATGTCGGTTTAGAAGATGCGCATTATTTTTCGAGCGTATATCAGACTGCGTGTGATACACTTAAGCACTAAGTAACTCAACATACATGAGAACCATCTCTTGTTTTCATTGTTCCACTTCCCTTCACCTCACTTCCCTTCATCTCACTTCCCTTCAGCGCATTAATTGTATCTGTCTAACTACCATCCATTATAACTAATAAAGTAAGGTGAGAACTTCTGCTTCAGCAGAAGTTCTCACCTCAATTTATTAGTGTTTTGTAAAACCCCTGTGCAGTTTCCATTAAGCCAGTTCTCTGATATGGCCATGTTCCTGGGGAGGTACGGGATTCGTTCCCATCCACAGTAGCCCTGGCAACAGGGACCTTCCAGCGGGAGGTCCCGTGCCGGGGACTCTGTTTGGATCTCTTGTAGATCCATCCCCCGTTTAGTAGCAGATATGCCATGTAATTTTCAGTTTTCACAGTATATCCTCACTCTCAAATACATTCTATCCTCAGATATTCTCAGATATACTCTATCCTCAGATATCCTCAGATACACTCTCTCCTCAGATATTCTCGGATACAACTCTACAGTTCCGGTATTTGAGCACAATGCTCGGTCAATCGACTGCCTCTCACGTGATTGCTATTGCGACGAATGTGATTATACAGCCAAGATTTAGATTGTGTACGATACCAAATAAACCACTCAGACTGCCCACGCTGAATTTTTTTACCTTAGTATACTTAAGAACTGCAACACTTTATTAGGGCAGTGTTTTAAAGCCAGTACTCTTATATGACCACACTGTCCACGCTGAAGCATATCCTTTAGTTTTCCCCACAATCATAATGGATATTACATTTGTCAAAAAATCAAGGTAAAATTCGTCAAAATCGCCACTGATTTAAATTCGGGGAAAAGTTCGGCGAAATTCGTCGAGCCAAGGAAATCGAAAATTCTTGCGAAATCACAAAATCACAACAGAAATCCATGTTTTCGAAAGTTTTTCCTGATTTTGTGACATGATCTCAGAATTCGGGAAAAATTCTGTCAGGGCTGTAAGAAGTTCGTCAAATTCGTCACCGTTTTAAAAATTCGTTATGTGCGTAAATGTAACAACTCTGCTGCCAGTTGCAGGGTGTGAAAGAGTTAATACCTTCTCTAATAAATTATGTTTTATTCAGCTTCGAACGCTCCTTTCTCACAGTATGATTAAACTGTTTCTGAGCTGTCATAAAGAGGATAGCAATATTTCTTATGTTTTTCAGCAACAGAGATATAATGATCTTTGAGCTCCAACGATTTAGATTGAGATACATAATATGTTACTAATAGGCGACTGCGTTATAGAAATCAAGTATCAACACTCAAATCAAAAGCGAAAGGAAAATAAACAAAACGAAATACCTGTCCACGTGTGGCGAATAGAAAAACTAAATATATTCACATAGAATCTTACACATCATCACCAAACGCAACAAGTATCGTTATATAACGAATCACAATATAATAAAAATAATAAATTTAATACACTAGATGTTACGCTCACTAAATACGCATCTCCACGACACCAACCCACCGTTCTGAACCGTGACGATGACGACAATATCTTCCGCATTTCCCTGTTCCCTGGAAGCGATCCTGATGTGCGCTCAGAATAAATAGGCGGTCGAAATGACGTCATTGACAGTATGCGCGCTGCCAAATTGTTGAAAAAAACGCATATTTTTAATGCGTGATCCCAATCTTGTGTTCGTGAAGCCAATATAATCTGGCGGAATATTCCTGTTTCCATTAACTTAAAAACCCCCCGGTCTCCTTAAAATAACAGAGTTCATGCACATTGTTACGGTCTCGGACTGAGGAATAGACGGTTATACACGCGCAGCGCACAGAGTGAAACTAGCGTGATTGCGTCATGATTAACCGCCTATTCCTCCAACCAGCAGTCAGCGCACGCCAATGTATATATGATGCAAGTGATGATTACTAGAATATATATTATTTTAGTGCGCGCGCGCAGCACTCGAAGTAGGCGTCGGAGATGAAGTAATCGTCATGGCAGAAAGTGGGGACTTGACGACGTTAAAAGGAGAGTTTTTAGAAGTGAGGTTAAATAGCTCGGCAAGTCTTCCGTCAACACACTTTAAGTAATAAAGTTGTGTTATCGAAACAACACATGTAGTAAAATAAAATTATAATAAGTTCAAAAAATCCCAAAAATGAAATCTTACAATGATTCCTAAATTTTGTGTTGTGTGGACTGTGGAATTGCTGTCGTTTTGTTGAGGCAGATTTAGAAGGGCAGAAGAAACACGAAAAGTGCATTTTAAGGCAAAG
The DNA here is from genome assembly GCA_011033025.1 of Beroe forskalii. NCBI lineage: Eukaryota > Metazoa > Ctenophora > Nuda > Beroida > Beroidae > Beroe > Beroe forskalii. The sequence goes on along the minus strand of WFMF01000084.1, from coordinate 72,752 downwards.
TTCTTAGTTCGGACAAATCTCATACTTCTATCACACTAGCTCAAAAACCGAGTGTGGTTCGACCGATTGTGTGCTCATCCACCAAGGAAGGACGATGCAGGACGCGAAGCAAAGAAACTTCTGTAAAATAGTTTTTGCTCTTTATCAATACGGACATACCTAGTTTACTACTATTTACCTGAGTTTATGTAGTTTCTGACTGATAGTTTGGCTTCATAGGAAAACCTTGATGAGAGAAACTATTTAACCTTAATGCTCATTACTTTGTCAAACTGTGGTTATTATCATAAGTACTCAATCACTCTTAACTGCATAATCAACGATAAAGAGTTGCAGAATGTCAGTATAAATTAAGATTTACCAAAATTTCGCCTTATTTGATCAAATTGATAATAAATACCAGGCCAATACAAGAAAAACTTAGGACAATTTCGGAGCGAACATTTGCTGCAGTAAAGAAAAATAAAATCCACGATTGACTAAATTCGGTAGTGACAGATCAGTGCAATCCTGCGCACAAAACATGAACAGTTTAACCTCATAAACTTACTACCTTATGCTATTTTAATGACGTCATAAATTTACTATTTCTCCATATATGTCCATGGTCTTCCCATACCATGGGTCAGGGCCCTGGGCATCTGGATATCACCAGGTTTCAAGTTCTTAGTATCCTTTATCATCCACATATTTCATGATTATAGAACCAGTTACATATACTTACCAGAGGGATATCATCGACATACCTCATGATCAAACATAAGAACCGGTTCGTCACATCGGAAGTATTAAGATATTAGCAGACTGGTCGCTGACTTAGTCAAATTTAAAAAATCGTGATATATTCGTGATCATTTTTGTTCAATTTCAAAAAACTTCATAAATTCGTGATCAGCTCACTGACATCTACCAGAAATGCAAGCCGAGTAAAATCAACCTAAAATAAAAATAAAATAAAAATAAAACCAAAATGAAATGAAAATAGAATGAAAATGAAACAAAAATGAAATGAAAATTTTAAAAAATCAAAATGAAAATCAAAATACAATACAATCAAAGTAAAACCAAAATTAAATCAAAATTAAATCAAAATAAAACCAAAGTAAAATAGAAATAAAACCATTTTAAAATGAAAATAAAATGAAAACGAAATGAAAATGAAAGTAAAATCAAAATAAAAGTAAAATCAAAATAAAACCAGAATAAAACCAAAGTAAAACCAAAGTAAAATGAAACCATTTTGAAATGAAAATAAAATGAAAGACGAAATGAAAATGAAAGTAAAATCAAAATAAAACAAAATAAAAGTAAACCAAAATTAAATCAAAATAAAATCAAAATAAAACTAAAGTAAAATAAAAAATAAAACCATTTAAAAATTTTTAGTTTAAAAAAAAAAAAAAAAAAAAAAACCAAAGTAAATTTAAGAAAAAAAAAAAAAAAAAAAATGAAAAAAATTTCGAAAAAATTTTGAAAAAAAATCGCTCATGGCCGAGGTGGCTAATCTAGAATCTACAGCGCGCGCTGTATGAAAATTCGTGCGCAACAAAAGTTATGTTAAAGGAGTCCGCGCTCACTGACCCATATCTCAAGATCCACAAATAGTAGAGACATGATTGAGGTCATGTTTTGTTCATCTAAGACAGGAGTAGGTAATTGGCTATAAGAGAAGTTCTGATGACGTCATTATGATGTCATTATGACGTCATCAACTTAGCGAAATTTTCTTGCTTGTTTAGCGAAAATAGGTCATCTTTGTGCGCATTTTTGACCAAGAAGGAATGGAGATAGCTCAGAAATGTTGAAAATCGTTAGTTGGAAATTTAAAGAGCTTTCAGAAAATCATACGGATCATTGGGCTATCTCGATTTTTCATCGAGATATACGCGATTTTCTAAGGCACGGTGAAAAATCGATTTTGAAGTTTTAGAAGAAAACTTAAACGAGTGACATGTCAAAACTTACGACTTATCATGAGCTGAGACCGGCCAAAGTATGTTGGGCTAAGGCGAAATTGTATAGTAGGCTATGTGGGAAATCGATTTGAGCCAATTTTGGTGCTGTGATGACGTCATCAAAATCGCGTAAAAACACTAAAACAACGTATTTTGCGATAGATTGTTATTTTGCGCTACTTTGAACATTACATCTCTTACTCAGAGAGTTTTCATTGTATTATGTTTTACTTCAATACATTGCTTGTAGACCTCGAGATTTAGCTATAAAACGAGTTCCGTGGTGAACGGCCGAAAAATGTTGCCATGGGAAGCCTCCAAAGATTGACCGCTAAATTATTGAGATTACATCTATGACGAAAATTTGCACTGTAGCCAGCTATTCTGTGATACGATGGTGAACTAATGTCTAATAATGGTTTTCATATTTCTCGCAGTGATTTGGGAGGGAAATATAAGATGAAATTATGAATCAAACTAAAATTTTATTCTTCTCGACACAATCAATTCATATGCAATACCGTACATCACTACATAAATCTTAGTCATATATTAAGTATCCGACTCATGAGAGAAGTATGGGTCTGTTTTAATCCTGTCAAAAAAGTGTCAAATCGTTATTTGAAGCACGTGAATTCTCGTGGACGTTTTGTAGAAATTACGGGATTTAAAGAAACTGGTATTTACACGTGATTTTCGACTTGATTACATTGAAACAACTTCAAATACGATAAATTTATGTGAAATTGAAGCCAGTTGCTGTTTTCAGCACGTGAGTTCACGTCAATGAGTTGTAGAAATTAAGAAATACGTCAATTTTGTAAACGGTCCCATGGGAAAATTTAGACGCTTATTTCATTGACTTACCATATTCAACCATAGTAATAACGTCGTTCTCAACCGCCTATTATAACCACTAGTCGGTTCCCGTCCTACGGACGGCGAATGATGGCAGCCGCATATTTAACAACCCACATGTCCCTTTGACAGTGATTTGACCGAGCGAGTTTGGAGGGGAAATCGAAACTTAAATTTTGTGAAAAAAGTATCCCACGCCCCCAACGGTAAAAAGTGACAACTGCAGTCAAAACCTTAAAACCATTTTGGCAACTCCATAGCGAAGGACCCCGGAAAAACGAAACTTTGATTTTTTTTGAAAGGGAGAGGTCCCATGAACCCTTGGGTGACCCAATAATCTGGACAAAATTCTCAAAACTTTTATTCATCATGCAACTTGATGGCGAAGGAATTTTGAAAAAATTCGAAAGTTTAATTTTTGCGAAAAAAGGGCGTGGCCTCCCACGCCCTTAAAGTGACCAATAATTGTGGGACAAAATTCTCAAACTTTTATTCATCATATGCAACTTGATGGCGAAGGAATTTTGAAAAAATTCGAAAGTTTAATTTTGCGAAAAAGGGCGTGGCCTCCCACGCTCTCAGAGAGACCCAATAATTCGGACAAAATTCTCAAAATTTTTATTCATCATAAGCAACTCGATGGTTTGCAATTTTGAAAAAATTACAAAACCTTTAATTTTAGCCAATTTCAAAACGCCCCTCAGGGTGTGAATTTTTATTCATCATAAGCAACTCGATGGCGAAAGAATTTTGGAAAAATTGTTTTTTATTTACGCGAAAAAGGGCGTGGCCCAACGAGTTTCAGAAATGCCGAAAAATCGTCATTATTTTCTGATTTACGTGCGCAGTTTTTGCAACACGATGAAAAGAATTTTGCCCACTGAAAACGAATCGCCATAAATAAATAAATAAATATATATATATATATTATTAAACACGCATTATATATAGTAAGATAAGATGGTGCAAACAGAGTTTCACCAAATGTAAATTCGCTTATTTCAACCCATTTCCTTTCATCGTTTTCTATCTCGTTTTCAAGTTTCGTTCCGGGGATATGTATATAGGACCTCCATAACTGACATTTTGGACGGTTTTCGTGGTAACCCCTGCTTAAAAGCTTAATTAGGTGTGGCCAGTCCATTTTGTCACATCGATTTTTCTGTTCGGACGAACATTACTAAGCCTCGTGCAGTCCGAAACAACGTTATTCTTACTTGAAATTATAAAAATTGACATAATTCTTTATTTCTACAACTCATTGACGTGAACTCACGTGCTGAAAAACAGCAACTGGCTTCAATTTCACATACCTTTATCGCATTTGAACTTGTTTCAATGTAATCAAGTCGAAATTCACGTGTAAATACCAGTTTCTTTAAATACCGTAATTTCTACAAAATGTCCACGAGAATTCACGTCCTTCATAATTTCATCTTATATTTCCCTCCCAAATCACTGCGAGAAATATGAAAACCATTATTAGACATTAGTTCACCATCGTATCACAGAATAGCTGGCTACAGTGCAAATTTTCGTCATAGATGTAATCTCAATAATTTAGCGGTCAATCTTTGGAGGCTTCCCATGGCAACATTTTTCGGCCGTTCACCACGGAACTCGTTTTATAGCTAAATCTCGAGGTCTACAAGCAATGTATTGAAGTAAAACATAATACAATGAAAACTCTCTGAGTAAGAGATGTTCAAAGAGATGTTCAAAGTAGCGCAAAATAACAATCTATCGCAAAATACGTTGTTTTAGTGTTTTTACGCGATTTTGATGACGTCATCACAGCACCAAAATTGGCTCAAATCGATTTCCCACATAGCCTACTATACAATTTCGCCTTAGCCCAACATACTTTGGCCGGTCTCAGCTCATGATAAGTCGTAAGTTTTGACATGTCACTCGTTTAAGTTTTCTTCTAAAACTTCAAAATCGATTTTTCACCGTGCCTTAGAAAATCGCGTATATCTCGATGAAAAATCGAGATAGCCCAATGATCCGTATGATTTTCTGAAAGCTCTTTAAATTTCCAACTAACGATTTTTCAACATTTCTGAGCTATCTCCATTCCTTCTTGGTCAAAAATGCGCACAAAGATGACCTATTTTCGCTAAACAAGCAAGAAAATTTCGCTAAGTTGATGACGTCATAATGACATCATAATGACGTCATCAGAACTTCTCTTATAGCCAATTACCTACTCCTGTCTTAGATGAACAAAACATGACCTCGATCATGTCTCTACTATTTGTGGATCTTGAGATATGGGTCAGTGAGCGCGGACTCCTTTAACATAACTTTTGTTGCGCACGAATTTTCATACAGCGCGCGCTGTAGATTCTAGATTAGCCACCTCGGCCATGAGCGATTTTTTTTCAAAATTTTTTCGAAATTTTTTTCATTTTTTTTTCATTTTTTTTTTTTTTTCTTAAATTTTTGTTTTTTTTTTTTTTAAACTCTAAAAATTTTTAAATGGTTTTATTTTTTATTTTACTTTAGTTTTATTTTGATTTTATTTTGATTTAATTTTGGTTTTACTTTTATTTTGTTTTATTTTGATTTTACTTTCATTTTCATTTCGTTTTCATTTTATTTTATTTTCATTTTAAAATGGTTTTATTTTACTTTGGTTTTACTTTGGTTTTATTCTGGTTTTATTTTGATTTTACTTTTATTTTGATTTTTCTTTCATTTTCATTTCGTTTTCATATTTTTATTTTCATTTTAAAATGGTTTTATTTCTATTTTACTTTGGTTTTATTTTGATTTTATTTTGATTTAATTTTGATTTAATTTTGGTTTTACTTTGATTGTATTTTATTTTGATTTTGATTTTGATTTTTTAAAATCTTATTAAAGTTAGACCTCCATTGACATCACAAATACCCGGCTCGGCAGAGTGAAACGAACTTTTTCTGAAATTAAATTTATTTCGTTGAAACTTCAGCGTCATCAAGGTGCTCAAATTTGATTCTATAAAGTAGTGTTGTAACGTTTAAAGCAGTAAAGCCCTATGAAATTATTCACAGCAATCAATATAGATTAGAGAAAACCGAAATAACTAATTATTAAAGAAATAATTAACCAATGAAAACTGAATAAAATAACGGAGACAACACTGAAAAAGCGTTTGAATTTTCTTAATTAAGCTACCGTTGACGCGTGAAAAGTTAATAAAAGTGTCAAAAATTAAGTTTTAATAACTGTAACATGAGAAAATGGGAATAAGAAAAGATGATTCTACTCACTCCTCAAGTCTACAGAATCAACAAACGCAAAGTACAGTCAAATATTACCAATCTCAAATAATTATCTGACCGTATGTGCTTATATCCAGTAGATGAAAACACTGCAGCATAGCGTTAAGTAATGGCACGGCGTTACTTGCACGTGCACAGATAACACGTTGTTATGGTGACGTCATTATCACGCTCTAAAGTGGTGTTTTACAGATGCCGAGGTGTCTAAAGTCCGTGCTAAGCAGATGTTTTGTAGATCAATAGTGTTCAGTGGTCAATTGCTTGTTAAATCGGCGAGTGTATCGTTTAATAAAATAGTTTAAACTCAGATCTGCAGCAAAAGACTTCAGTGTGAGTGCCTTTATAATCCCACTATGGAACCCGAATACGATTATGATTTATCAATTTGCAACGAAAAATTAGCTAATTGATGCAATATTTTCGTAGGTTCAAAATTACGTCTTACAAACTTGTGGCCAACGTTTAAATGGCAAGGAATTATAGCTGCTTATGGATGACAAAGTGGCAGTTCAAGCAGAATCGAAGCATGATTTCAGTCGGGATGCTAACCAAAATTCATTTCCTCAATTCCGATGAAATCTATAACCCCTCAATTTCATCCGTGAAATTGAATATTAACATCGACAACGCTTTATAAATTACCCTAACCCTAACCGAAAGATCCTTTCGATATTACCAATCAGCACACGAGTTGACTGTTCAATTCGCCCTCTGTTTGGTAAATACCTCATCCGGTCATACGAGCGAATTACTGCGGGCGTACTTCGAGAGTCTCCCGGGAGTCTTCCGGGAGTCCACCGGGAGTCTTCACTCTTCCGGGAGTCCCCCGCAGTAATTCGCTCGTATGACCCCTCGACCAGGATCCCACAGGCAATATTCCTCGCTGATCATTATACCATGGACATGGTGTTTAACTAATATAGGTATTAAATAGTGTGGCATCAATGTATTTCGAGGAAGTAATATAAAATAGTGTTCCTCAGCAAAACCGAGTAAATCTGAAGTCAGGCTGCCAGAACTGTCAAAGTGTTATACGCCACGCAAGGGGTGCAAGTAAGATACATCGCAATAACAAAAAATGCACAAAAATACAATAAATTTCTCGCGTATTATTTCCACTTTGGAAACACAATAGCAGATTTCACTGCTCCCCTTCAAACGATTAATGGCAAATATGGGAAATATGGCCACTAGAATAGCGTGCTGCGAGCGTTAATGCTTATTAAATCAGGGCATGCAATAAGTTAGCATGAACCATTTGACATTTGGCCCCATTATAGTTAGCAGTGTAATTGATTTTAAACACCACAAACCAAGCTGCGGTTTGTCCACATAGCTAATTGAACTATGCGACTATTGCTTAACGATCCGTGAAATTAACAAACCTTATAGCATCTAGCTGTCTAGTGTCTACCATCGGCTCACCAGTAGTTCCAAACACACAAATATTGAAATCAAAATCAAAATAATTATCTATATTCAAATTCAAATTGAAAGTTTAAAAAATGAAATTGAAAGATGAAATTGATAGAAAATAAATAGAAAATGTAAATTGCACGCAGCATTCAGCACCCCAGTAGTTAAACGATCACAATATTATGTGGGAGGCATTTTGCTGTTTATTCTAATCAAAATCTCACACGGGACTCAATGTTGTGCTGTGATTCTAAATGTGGATGAAAGGGTAGAAGCAGTTAAAACATAATTCTCAAATCTATTATCTTAATGGAAATTAGACTGGTTAAAAACAAAATATTAATATTTATAATTGAACTCAACTTATAAGTGCGGGAGAGTTATCGAGTTAAAGTTTTGATTTTTTAAAGCCGTGACCAATTTAGAAATTTGTCACATGAAAGATGCAGGAGGGTTGATAAACGTCTTATAAGACAAGCGTAGGGTGAATGCCACTATCCTCCTTATGGGAAATGAAATAGGGAAATATAAAGCATAACACCTTTATTGGAATAACATAAAAAGTTAAGTGTAAGAGTGTTATGTTATTTACACCAACTGAATTTGAAACAAATATATTGGAATAACATGAAAAAGTTTAGTGTAAGAGTTTTATGCCATTTGAAGCAACTGAATCGATGGCACAAACTTGGAAGGCCTTCTTGAGTATCTGTCAATTCTTTTAATGGGGCAGGAAATGAGGAAATGAGGAGGGGTAATGAAATGAGGAGGGGTAAAGACTAAAGAAATGAGGAGTGGTAATGAAATGAGGAATGGTGAGAAAATGATCAGCAAATGAGGGCAGGAAACGAGGAGAAGGAAATGAGGAGAAGGAAATGAGGAGAAGGAAATGAGGATTTGTGAATAAATTAGGGCAGGAAATTATGGCAGAAAATAACGGGAAGGAAATGAAGAAAGGCGGGAAATTGTGAAATGAGGAGTGGGCAGGAAATGAGGAAATGAAGAATGGGCAGGGAAAGGGGGGAGGAAATGAGGAGAAGGAAATGAGGAGAAAGAAATGAGGAGAATGAAATGAGGAATTGTCAGGAAATATGGAGTAGAAGGAAATGAGGAGAAAGAAATGAGGAGAATGAAATGAGGAATTGTCAGGAAATAAGAAGGAGAAGGAAAGTCGGTACTCCAGAACTGCTACAGCACGATCTCCTTCTCCTCTCCAGCAGCTCTAGAGATATATCAATCAACGGAGATAAAGTAATAAAACACATTATTAATGGTATAGGGGGCACCTGTCAGCTGTACCTGCATTAACCCCTGCCTTATAAAACACACACTTCCCCGTCACCAGCTCCCCTCTTAAAAGATGTGATCATGACATACTCTCCCTACTGTCTGTTCTTCTTGCCACGGAGTAGTCACGTGATTATGGTACTCAGGTCACGTGACAACTGTAAAACATGTCACGTGTCAGCCTGATATATCCATGCATAACGCTGCAATCCAGAGCTGTCACGTGCCTTAAATATGCCTCCATTTATTAAACCTTGTCCCATTTCTTATGACAATTAATGCGCTGCTATTGTCATGTGAAGCATTTTGCAATAAGACGTGTCATGGGTACTTTCGAAATTTGCTGATGGTTTTATTTATTGCAAGACGTAATAGAAATCATATATCATAACGGCCCTGAATTTTTTGCTGAATTTTTAAATTTAATCTATTAGAATTTTATGGCACTCAGCAAGAGATGAATCCATTAACTTTCTTAATGATTTATTTCAAAGGAATATCGTGATTCAAGGATGACTTTATTCAAAATTTGACAGTAGATCGTATCATTTCGAGAATTTAATGAATTTTCTACACATGCTACTATGATCCCAATCAGGTGATTTCACGTTCTGAGAGCCGTAGGTACAGCAGATAATGAAAATAATATTTGCACACTCTTTGGCAATGTCAAACCTCACAAAAATAAGCGGGTGAGAGGTGCCAAAAATACAAAAAAGTTGGCCTGGCTTTTACAAAGTGGTGAGTTTGATAATAATGAGGTATGGATGAATCGGATGTGGCATGAATGAATCGGGAATTCAAGGGCCACTGTATACACTAGGAAGTAGAAAATAATGCTGAAGCATTTTTAAACCAAATTCACATGTGAAAAAGCAAAAAATTAAGCAAAACATGTGAAACTAGCTTTCCAAATGATGGAATTTGCAAGTAAATTTTTATTGGCTAGATAAGATAAGAAATATCAAAAAAATTGGGAAGGATTTTTAATAATTTTATTTGGTTGTTACTTTTTCCTCCAAGATTGCAATCGTAAAATAATTGTAAAATAAGTTAAATACCTTCTGCATGGTTCCATATCTTCAAGTAAACATCTACATACCTATTACCTAATAGCATTGCATCATATTTGCTAAACTGCAAACAGTATTAAATTTAAACCATCCACGGTATGACAAATAAAGATTAAGGAATATTTAACAACTGAGACACTACGAAATAGCGAGAGACTGGCTCGCACGTCTTTTGATCGCTCCAAAACATTCTTGTAGGTATTTAAATACTAAATCTATTGCAAGGGGCAGCATCCAGTGTCATCAGTTTGGAATTACAAGCCCTGAAAATGCCATCTCAAGCAGTCAATCATTCGTGTAGGGCATAATACGTCAGTCTACCCGTTGGTAAAGCAGCACCAATAGGGCAATAGGCAATAGTTCCTGCATTATTGCATTATGAGAACGCACGGGCACAATACATTATGTAATTTATCCAGGAATATTGCTTACTGATTGCACAAAGCCTACTGCTGCTGGTGTCAAAACAGGGCCATAATTTCATATTAATATTGATTATTGACGGTGAAATAATTCACCCTGCAAATAGCACCACTGACACACCGGCTAAAATGCTTAAACTCGAGAGTAGCTTGCAGAAATGTTCGGATCGCCCTTACCAATTTACCCTGGTGTCTTGACTTTTTGAGGCGCGGCGTATTACGCCGCGCAAGGGTAAGTTTTGTTAGACGCAAGAACCCAAAAAGTACCCAAGCGCGGCGTAATACGCCGCGCCTTAAAAGGTGGAGACACCATGGTTGGTCGTGCTATGCTAAGGTCGGAAATTATAAGGTCAAGTAAAAAACAATAATTTCCAATGCCAGGCGTAAGCTTTCAGCTATTTACCATTTCAAGCAACCAGGGCTGTTAAATAAGTGCAAAAGTCGTTAAAATACGGCGCCTTTGCTTCTGAAAAAAAGGCACGTACTTATCTGCAAAATACGTGATTTAATACAAAAAATAAAAATTTACATAGACGTTGTTAAAAATACGTGTGACTCGAAATTTAAGCAAAATTTCAAAATTGTAGAAGAAAAAATACAGCGGTTTCTGTCAAAAAGTATGTATCGTAATTTTTGCCCCATTTTTAAAATTAGGACAAGAGACTGACAGCGGTTCTCAACAGCAGTGAACTGTGAACGGCAAGGGGTTCACAACACCGTGTGATAAATAGCGTGTAAAATAATATGAGAGCCGATGATTCGGATTGAAAACCCCAGTACTACGCCAGTCACGATTGATAAGATACGCTATTTCTCGGTATAAATTCTATGATATATTATGATTTAGGTGGGAGTAAAGTACAATTACTTTTTATTCTGTAATCGTGTATTCAATGTATACTAGATACCTACACTTAAGACTTCACTCCAAAGGTTTGTCTGGCAGTTGTGTTTAATATCAGATATTAATGTTTTTGGGTGGTAGGGCCTTTCCTTGGTAATGCTCAGTTATTAGGCACATAGTGTCGCAGCAATCAGAAAATCAAAGGGCCGTTGCCGGGAGCGGGACATGAACCCACGACCTCCGCGATAATGCATCGGGTGCTCTACCACTGAGCTATCACGGCCCGATACACTTCGAAATCTTTCATGCTACATACACATTAACATGCCATTCGTCACCACATTACCATTATCGGCTGCCCCACATGCTGCCAGATATGATATTCCTCGAACTTGCGACACAATGTGAAGTTAGAATTAATAAAAGAAAAAGTGAAAGTTTGAGGCAACAAGGCATAAGTAAGGTATTATGTAATCATCGCATTGATCTATGATGAAATCAATAAATCATACTCCAAGCAGTGCAATTAAAAAGCATCAGAATAAAATCATCATGGTTATTGCGTTATTGGTAACTACTAACTTTGACACATAACTCATAGTATGAAGTGGCAGATTTGGTTAATTATGGCGAAAGATAAATCCATCGATTTTTGGTATGTTTTGAAAGTCAGTCACGCATTTTTGAACAAATAAACATTTTTTTCAAAAGTAAATACGAACAAATTTCTAGACGATTTTTTCAGTATTTAACACAACCATGGTCCCCAATCAACTTCATTTCCCATATTTTTCACCAAATTCCTAATATAATTACTATGATCCCTTAGAGCAATCAAATTGGTGGATAATAAACAGCTCTTGAGCAGTGAGAAGCAAGATCTAAATAACAAAATAGTGAATTAATTTCTTCCATCAAACCTATCACTAAATGCCGGAGCCTAATAAACAACCACTTAAATAAGGGGTAGTGAAGTGCTGAGGATGTTGCAAACAATTTAATTTTATGGAATTGTTGAGCGTGACTGCCGGAGGAAATAAATATAATTTCCGCCAGCAGTCACGCTCATCAAAGAATATTCTTCGAGGTTCTTCTTAACATTGCTATATTTGTCAATCTGAGTCGAGGGGTAAATTTTGCTTATAGTTGTTATGATTGAAAGAAGTTAGGAACTAAATGGTAATATAATTGTAAAAAATGGTAATATATTGTGAAAACCTTCATGCAAAGTAAAAAAACGAGCAAAAAACCAACATTGACGCGCCACTAAATCATTGAATCACAATAGTTAATGCAAATTTGAAACATATTATAATGCTCATGTTCACGGTATAATAAATGAAAACATTATCAAGCATGATAACAGTTCAACAATGGCTGCACGGAAAATCTCACTAGATGGTTGAGCTGATGTCATCATCACAGTTCAAAGCATTCAATCGATAACGCAACATCTGAATTGAAAGTAATAAATTGACAAAGGCATCATCATAGCTCAAAAGTCAATGTAGTTAAGTGATGACGTCATCATCTTAGCTTAAAGTAGTAAATTGATGACGTTGAACAATATTCCAATCTGAGGGGGAGGAACTCTCAAAATAACAGATGTTATGCTAAACATGAAATTCCAATCCGATTTTATTATTTTTCTCGTACGACAGATGTATCAATTGTTCTATGCGCGTAAATGTGAAATCAATGAACAAAGTTTTCAGTTGAATATGCTGCAGAATAGCATGGTGGTTTAGCCGTCTGAATTGGCAGCCTTCAACCATCTGATTGGACCAGTTCGTATCAAACATGATACACTAAGGAAATCACGTGATAAGCTTTCAAAATCCGAGCAAGCCGCCAATTTATAATTGTTCACCGAGATCTCCCGAATGAATCTCCCTATCTTCCAAAGTTCAGGGCCTGTTTGGAAAAGAATATGCAACGCTATAGGCCAAACTATAAGCCACGCTGTAGCCCTTCCACGTTCCAAGCTCATCTTAGCGCCATGTAACTGCTTAGTATATGGTTGACACTAAACTACATTACCGAATAGCGTTATTGCATTGAATATCCAAATATGATTCCATAAAGGAGCACTTAAAAAGCACTCTAAGTGTGGTGAATCAAGAGTACGTGGGATAAGGGTTAAAATTAACCCTTATCCCATTAACTTAATATCAGACAATATTTCCACCAAAATTAACAATTTAACATTCTTAATTATGGAGGCCGATGAGAAAACAACTTTGATTCAATATTGTAACGGAAAGAAAAAGTAAAAATGAATAAGACCACAAATTCCATTCCAGAATTTCTAAATATTTTAAACTTTCAAAAGATGGCACCACCATGAACCTTACAACTTAATAAAACAAAATGCTACTGTTACGTTCGTTAGAAGTCATTGAAGGGTTTAAAAATAAAATGCATTCAGAAAGGTTAAATATATAAAAAGCAAGCGCGTGTTAAATAAAGAATATGTCACTTGAGACAAAAGACATAACATCTCGCTAAAATCGTAACAAATAAAACGCTTAAAGAGAGCATGAGCGCAGAGCTCCTCTCGCATTTACATATATTATAGCTCTGCGCGATTGAAAAGGTGTTTTGAGCGACGTGTGATTAGATTTCAGCATTAAGACAACAAGCACTGCGCCTCATTACTACTCTCCCCGCACGATTGCTACTTGCACATCACCACATAATGTTATATATATACGGGGGGCCTGATGACGTCATTATGAGGGATTAACGTGGTGTGTTAACGTATACCACCACCAGCAGCGCACGTTTTTCCGACAGTCTCTTGAACGGTGCGAAGTGAATAGCAATTGTACCTCGCATATATTATGTGCAGATGGTGTGTGCCGGGAATAATATCCCATAATACTATAATATATTACTAATAGCACTCGCGCGGTGTCGTCGGCAACGAACCGCTGTGAGCGGTGATAATGACGACATTTCATGTCGTCTACTGGTTTTGTATGTCTATAGTATTATGTGTGCTGTATGCTCAATGGAGTGCGACACAAAAATAATAATGCTCATGTATGATAGTACTACAGTACTACGAGACTACGATCGACAGCAAATGAAAATATCTAGTGATATTTTAGTATTATGGACTGTTCGCAGCAGATCTTTTTGTGTTGGCACAAAACGTTTCAATCAACTGTATTGTCATAGGCCATCGATTTTATTAGACCATATGATCGCCGTCTTGAAAAAATATAATATGATGGCTATTATATTATGAGGGCCATCCATGTTCCATAAATAGCTTCTATATGGTGTTGCCAAAAAATTCATTGTGGTAGTCAAAATTAGAAGCTGGTCGCGATTTCTAGGTCCCAAGAAGCTGGTCTTGGTCTAAAATAGATTCATCAGTGGGTCGAGAATTTTTCCTCAACTATATAAAAATACAAAATCAATAAAATTCAACGACTCACTGTCTTCAACTGACTCGTCCAACGTTCCAAGTCCTTTTCCTGTTTTCTCCTTGGGGTTCTCAAAGAGAGCAGTGCTAATCCGCCGAATGCTGCTCCTCACCCTATCTGCTACCCTGCTGTCACGTCCTCTGTTCAGAGACGTTCTACTCGTCCTAAAAAAGGGTGAGTGGTAATTATGGTAACAGAGTTACCATGGGAACCAGTTCATGGGTTACCATGGTTACCACCCCATCTGCTACCCTGCTGTCTCGACCTCTGTTCAGAGACGTTCTACTCGTCCTAAAAAAGAGGTGAGTGGTGATTATTGTTACCATAGTAACCATGGGTTACCATGGTTACCATGGGCTACCATGGTTACCACCCTCTCGTCTACCCTGCTGTCTCGTCCTCTGTTCAGAGACGTTCTACTCGTCCTAAAAGAGGGGTGAGTGGTAATTGTAGTAACAGAGTTACCATGGTAACCTACAGTTCATGAGTAATCATGGTTACCATCCTATCTGCTGAAAAGAAAAGGGAATTGAAGGTTAAAGGGCGCAGACGAAAATCTAAACGGTTAAAAGAGGCAAGACTATCAAGTTTTTGAACAACAGTATTAGAGTCATCATTTTAAAAAATGCCCAACAGACCAACTCGATTTGAACAGCGAAGGTTCGAAAAGTAATATACTACCTAAACCCTTTTGAGGAGAGAGATGCTCTGCCGTAAGAAGTTCCAGGGCCAGCCATCATCCTGCTGGCCCCCAGAGACGATCTATGAGACATTGGGGAGTCTGGGCAGGTATCAAGGGGTGGTTTCAGGAGTGAAGTCAGTCGCAATATCACGGAATGTAGGCAAAAGGAGTTCAGCGGAGCTCAGGATACGATTTGAAGGATCAGAATAGAAATTGAGATGATGCTTCAAGGTTGTAGAAGAGTGGCAAGGTTTTAGAAATACCAGAACACAAATATCGTCACACTTCGAATGTTTCCCGCTGTCAGGTGAGGGTCCTCATCTCATCTGTTACGTGACATTCCAGCTGTGGAAGGAAAGGGGGGGATTATATTTATAATCATGAGAATAAAGAGAACGACTAAGTTATAAGAGGTCAAATATTTCTTCACGAAAATAATGACTATAATTTTCAAAGCAAGGTTTCTATAGGTCAAGATACTTCACTATGTTCACGGTTTGAAAGACGCCCATGATTGATGGAAATCGACGCATTTGAATAGTGTCAGCTTGGTCACTTGACCCCAAATTTTGAACTGATCTGGAGCTGAGATACCCACAGACTTGAAACTTCCTGTTCATGCAATGTTCAAAAGCGTCAAATTAGATCAACCTGAAGGTAAGCCCAAGGGTTCAAATCATGTGGCATCAAATTGGAGCGGATGTATGAACAAAAAACATCGCAGGGCATAGCAAGAAAGTGTTCATAAAAGGAGGTTTGTCGTTTCGAAAAATACCCATGAATACCGTAAACAAAACCGTAAATAAAACTTCGGAATTATAGAAAAGGACATGTCCTCTTCCACTTAGCCCTCTTAGGGCTACCAATTCTGTAAACGAGAACACCTGTCACCCATGAATGGTCAATTACTGACTCGTGATGAGTACGATTCCCGACATGGGGAAAATAAAAGTTCAACATCAAAACCATTCCAATAAAATACAGGGAAATGCCGCAACTTTAATTTGATTAAAGCTGATTTCAATCGTAGAGCAAAGCAATATGTACCCATGTAGGTTTCTTGACGACTGACGCTTAAACTAGTGAACTATAGTTTGGTCTGCGACCTCCGAACAAAGTAGGAACGCATCAGCGAACACGTAAACAGTTAACTGTTAATTTCTTGGCAATTTGTAAAAATCAATTTATAAAATCCTCGGCACAGTCTAGGAATCACTAGGTAGTAGGTTCATAATACTATATCTGATAATACTATAATACCTTCAAGCACTCAAGTCTCAATCAAATTTCTCGGTCCGATATGAAATGGAACGACTTCAAGCCGATGGGAATTATTCGTATTATTATTTTACTATTATTTCTATTATGCAGGAAGTATTGACTGTCAAGTTCAGCACCCACGCAGACTATAGCTACAATCTATACACTACAGAGCATATTAAAATATAAGTGTAACTTGTAGAACGATAAACTTTACGAGAAAGATCATAAGATCATTATAGCATGATTAAACGTGATTAAATTCAACGGTATGAACTCCCTTTTTAGGGGAAATCCCAATCTGCAAACCTTAAGAGACATATTAATACGGGGCAATAATTCTTGAGAACGAAATTTTGGGGTTCAAAAATATGGGGATATCTTCAAAAGCTAAAGCTGTGTTAACGTATGATGATAAAGTCCGATTTTAATTCATTGGAAAGCAAAAATAGGTATGGTAATTTTTTGTAAAATCTCGAAAGTTCGTCCTACATGAATATGGCGTGTTATTGCTTCATACTGTTAGACTGAAGGGTGTGTAGAAACTAAACGATTAGCATTTAAATCAGCTGTATAGTAAACGCCCTGATATCACCACAGTCTGGGTGGTTGACAGGTGCAAAAGACCTTCACCACAAGCCGAATAACTGAGAACTAAATATGGGAAATAAATATGGGAGTCAGAACTAAATATGGGAGGAAGAACTTATAATATGGGAGGAAGAACTTAATGTGGGAGCCACAATAGGGGTCACTATCTTAAAATTAAAAAGGTCATTACTATAATACAATAAATGATGATATGCTCATACAGACGACAATCATTGTCCACAGAGTTCGTTAGAAGACACAGGAATTAATAAAATATATGGTTTGAAGACGCAGGGGAAGTATCTTTGCTTTGGAATGCTGCATGTTTCGAAGATAGGTGAATTCTAGTGCGCTGATGATTAAACGCCCCAGTGGGGGATTGCCTCTTTTATGGGCGGGAAACAAAATAAAACAGGCAGTTTTAAAACTACCAACAAGCATCGATAAGCCTTGCTCTATGATATTAAGGGTCACTAAAATCCTGCGCGCAGATGAAACTGTGGGAGTGCTACCATACACCCCCTCAAAAACCTTATTAACAAGCTACTACAGCAGAGCCTAATCAGCTCATCCCAATTAATATGAAAAGTTTGTGTCGTTTTCACGGGGCAAAGATTTAGGGAATGACGTAAATCAAATTTAATATTTTCCTAAAGATAAACGGCAACAAATACTCACCACGAAAAAGGGAAATTGGAAACTATATTCCCGTATTTTATAGGTAAAAGGAGCGCAAGGGGCCGCAGTTTCTTAAACGTTTAATAACGGATATACGGGAAATGCTTAATTTGGAAGCCCACGACGGAGCAAGACTAAAGTGCTACATCGAAGATAGCTAAAAGCATTCTGTCAACACCCAGAAATCTCAAAGTCCCTAGAATCAATAATTCTATGCATTTATCAGTTCATATTAGAATCAGCTCAGGCTACAAAGTCAATCCTTTTAAAGGTGACTTTTAATGCTTAGCTCAAATATAACAACAAAAAGTCACTGCTGGTAGTACCTTATTCAGTGAAATTGGCACGATCTTTTCCAATCCGCATTTATATAACACGCAGGTGTCGCGAGTTCGAGGAATGAGAATCATTCTGAAATTTCCAATCGCGCGGTGCCATCTTACTCTTCGTGCGTGAACATACTGTTCCGTTCAGTATCACGTGCGTAAAAAATGGTGGAAATTTCAGAAGGCGTTCTCGCTGTCAGCCCCTCGAGCAAGTCCATGTAACAATATATCAGCCACTATAAGAAGGAAATAAGGAAGCGCTATAACAATTAGAGCTATAGCTGCGACCTGGAATTAACACCATTGTTACCGGATCCAGTATGCCTGAGAAGATGGAGGAACCCAGCTGCTGCTACGTCATCAAGCAACCCTTCTAATCAGTGATTGTGATGTTATCTCCAAGGGAGCATAGGTTGATGTGTGTGGGGCAAATATAGGTGCTCGTCAATTAAAGAGCTGATAATTGTATGTTGCTGTGAATTCCATCATTTGGGGCGCTACAAACTCCCGTGTCACACTTTGTCAGGATATTAGGATGGTCGTCAATAAGTCAATAAAGTGGCTGGTGGCTGACGAGTGACGAATAATATAAATACAACATTCAAAGCAATACGGTTAGATACAGGGAGGTGTATAGAGCTGCTTTCCGATTTCCTTTTCGGAATACACATTTCAAAAGGGTTACAAAATACACTGCCTTAACCTAGCTGAACCTAGGTGCACAATAGAACAATGGCAAATTATACAGCAGGCACTCAGATAGCTGAGAATGAGAATTTCCAGGTCTATCTCCGCCTTGCTCGAGATAATGGTGAGGTCACTTTTTTTTTCGAAAAATTGCCAAATTTCGTTCCACATGATAACATTTCTCGTAAAGTATATGTTATGATAACACCTCAGTGATAAAACACGATTGTTTTCACTAACAAGACAAGGGCGATGACGTATCCGTTCTAAAGATAAACGTGTCAACTTAAAGACGTCAATCTAAAAGTATATTTATAGTTAAACTGTTAGTGCAACGTCTCATGCATATATGCGAAAAGATCGCTCGATTGACGGAGAGCTCGAATCTCGATAAAGACGCGAAATTTGATACGCACTTTCAATAGAATCTTTGCAGAAAGTCGAAGCTTGCACAGAAAATCCGTGCGTCTTTCTATCCCTCAATAGAGCGATTTGCACACATTAGCGTTAGGAGGAACACACAAAAAACAAGGGATTTATTAAGAGAGAAGTCGGAGGAGGGGCGGGGGCAGCAGCACTAGATGACATTATACTCTTTATAGTCAAGTCCTGCGACAAAAGAACAAAGTACGGGCTTTGTTATCTTCGGGGGATGCAGTTCATAAAAACTCAACAAAAATACACATTTATAAAAGTCGCAAGAGAGATGAAATGCAAACATTTGGTGTGTGCAAACACACGTAGAGATAATTACTAAAAAGCTCTGATTTGAAAGAAGGATTTGTATTATTATGACGTATACAGCTGACGTAAAGTACAAACTCCAGCATTTTCAAGTACAAAAGCCTGGCAATTTTAATTTCTGAGTTGCGCGTGAGTAAAGCGTCAATAGTAGCATATGCGCACTACGTGTATTTAAACAAATTAATTGGTATGTGGCATTTTCTTGGGTAAGTGCGAGAATTAATTATTTCTTCGATCAATTCCAATATAGTGAGAGGCGGTGGATATTTCATGTTGAAAATTTTGGTACGTTGAAAAAGTGGGATTTTTCTCAAAAATTCTTCCCAAATTTTGCACTGGGGTAGGTTCGTGATAAGTTATTAAGATTGGAAATGTTGATTATATTCACGTGATTCACATGATATCACGCCATCATCAAGGGTTTGAGGGGCCTGGACTGTGAACATGACCCCAAATAATTAGGGGCCTGGCTCGTGGTATGTTGAAATCACCCAAGGACCTTTGGTACCAACATTGTACCAAACTCGGATTGAAGTTGTTATTGCCATTTGTCACGGATCAGGATTATTAATCATGGAAGAAGATATGTCAGATGTGCCAGCATAAATTGAATAATTCCATAATTAGTTTCCGAGAGGCATGTCACGATATCAAAGTTAAGATAATAAATCAAGCCAAGTTCAAGATGACAAACCGGATATGCCTAGATAAATAAGATATTATGATGATAAAAATCATAAAATCATAAAACTAGAAAATCATAAAATTAAAATAATCATAAATTAAAATAATTACGCCTTGATTAGACGAGCATTTAAAAAAATTTCTTTGAAGGCTATTTTTCACTTTAATTCAGTAATTTGGTCGTGACCGTATACGCCCGCAACTTACAGCTAAAACGAGCCTGGGAGGGTTACAATAATAACGAAGCCTTGTCAGACGTTGTCAGACATTGTCAGACATTGTCCGACTCCCCTTTGAAATAATGGGTCTGACAATGTCAGACAAACCAAGCCAATGTCAGACAAACCAAGAATTGCATCACGTCATTGCTGTGCACTTAAAGATGTGTACACTAGATTAATTGTGCGAGTTTATCAAAATCTCACAAATATATCGCGTCGCAGTTCGTAAGTTTACTAAGGTACCTCTCAACCACTTTATATGCACAACGCAAGTAGAAAGATTTAGCAGCATTCCGACATACTGATAAGTGAAAACCAGGAGTATGATGGCAACACTTGCTAGCTGTAATGGCTGTAATAAGGACTGAGGAAAAATGAGTTATTTCACGTCATCAATTGCACATGATAACCCATGATAATGACGTCATCATCTACCAGCTATTGTTAGTGAGAGAGGGTCTAAGTAGCAATAGTAACATTATTATGCCTGTTGCTAAACATATGAGAGAAGGTAGGGTTAACAAAGATAATTATTAATCAATGACAGATAATGGGTTTAATTTCGTCATCATCTGATGAGTGAGAGCATAGGACACGCAATCATATACCGATGATATACCAAGACTAGCGTTTACCCGCGAAGATTCGCGGAAACAATCAAACTGATGCATGATTTTGAAAATTCAACAGGGGAAATTGATATAAGGGGTCATTCATAATAGCTATCTAAATGCGAGTTTGGCCCCACAAGTCTACGCTTTTATGATTTTATGCATTATTTTCATCAACATCTTCAGAATCATGTAATTTATTTCAATTGCTAAATCAGAAATATACTCGGACACACGAAAACAAGGAAAGGAAACAAATTAAAATTAAACAGAGCAATAAACCGTATTCATAGCGCTCCAAGTCTGCGTTATCTTTATTTCAATCCTACAATCAGAAATTTACTGACACAAAATAAACATTGAAACACGGATGGAGTCTGAGTGGCGCCACTTACATACTGTGATTGAAACGAACGTGATAGAAACGTGATAGAAGATAAGCAAAAGTTGTTTCGATTATCTCCTTCTCTGCTATTGGTTCAGCGAAGTCACGTGACGCGCACGCGTTTCACGTGACATGCATGACACCAATACTGCATTGCGATTGGCTTTACTCGCCGCCAATGAACGTTTGCGCATGACCTGCAATGACCATTCGTTGAGGCGCACAAGATCGAATATTTACGGTTGAATAAACAAACAGAGATAAGGAATCTATATACGGTATTACGGCTGTATGATTTCAATGCGCTGAATGCGCTGTAACCATATTTCACAATGTGTCTTGATTTTACTTCCAGACTCTTCCATTACGAAGCGATATGGTTATTGATTTGAATTGAACGATCAACATGACACGGTGATGTGAGGGACAAAAGCAAAACTTTGTCATCCCCAAACCTCAAGCGATGGCTCACGGCGCCAAAGGAGCAAATGACGTTCTTGTTCAACAAACTATAGTTCAACAACTTGCACAATTGTTCAATAAATTGCACAATGCGAAACTTAACATATAGCAAAATGGGAAATTAGTTATCCCATATTAATAACCTTGCATCCTAACATCATAATTAAATATCGCATTGTACGATTACTGTGACGTCATTATCAGGGTTCGGAGAAGGTAAGAGAAGACGCCATAAGGCCATTATTCGCGGACATTGAGCACCATGCGATATTGTACCTCATTGTACAGTGCATTAATTGTATGTGTTTACTACGTAAGCATTGTTCAATGGTAATTGGAGTATCAAGCCAGGAAATGATAGGTGAAGCCGTGGAATGCTAAATGATCTACAAAGCGAGATGGGCCTGTGAGGGCGCCCAAGTTTAGGAACTGCGCTCCACTGCACTAATTGGATCTCCGGATGGGACAAGCCCCGAACCTCCACGGTGATCAGACGAATTATAATTGATGTACTCTTAAAGCAGATTTAACCAATTAGAGAACCCTGCCAAGTTTCATGCGGGTTTATAATACGTAGGTAGACAGGGCCTATCCACAGCGTATAAGCTTACCTGACCCGAAGGATCTACAGATTTCTATGACATTCACCAATCAATCACCGCGCAAGTTTTCGATCAAATCTTACGCTGATTGATCTCGAAGTCAATTGAACCTGTGCCTTAATCTGGATATTGAGAACTGCGACCTTCATTCGAACACAATCCTGATCAATGGAGCGGTGCCAGTGTACCTTTGATATGCGTCCTAAGAGCACGAGACTAAAGTTAATCTAGATATTGCTTGATACGCGGTCCTGGCTCAAACTCCTAATTTGTAGGTGAAATTAGAGTAAATTCAGAGCGGTTGCTACGGTACTTGACAAAAGGAACTTTAAATTTTCGTAGAACATGCGGGGCAGATGAGCACTCTGTCAAATCGTCGACTCAGCGCTGATTGGTGGTTATCGGCGCTGATCAGCGCTGATTGGTGGTTATCAGCGCTGATCGGAACCGATAAGTGGTATGTCGGCGCTGACCAGCTCCAAGTCGACGGTTTGACGCCATTACATGCCGAATATTCAAGCTCAAGGTCCTTCAGATGATCATGCTATGAAGCTGAAGGGTCTTGGCACGTCGCCTATATGGATCGATAAAAACGCGCAAAAAACGACAGAAATCCTATCAATTTAGTTAAATTGCGCGCACTCTAGAATGCGCATCTTTATCGATTCCTTTAAATCGATGGATGCATGTGCACACATATATGGGCAAAACATGAGCAGGATTGATGATTTGTAGTTCATTGCTCGAGAATATTCGGCGATACCAAACACTCCAGTCACTATAGCTCTATATGAGCATACCACAGCTGTGTAACTAATAGGGAACAAGGTGACGTCATCAGTTACCCACTGTCAGCAGTGAAAGTGACGTCACTCTATTCCCACTAGATCAGTGAGTAATTTCTACCGATAATAGGACGAGCATGGGGCTTTTGTAGCGTAATTACTGCCAAACTATAACAACCAAAGCATGCGTGAGATTTGTCTGTTTGTCAACAATAACAGCTCATTATATTGCGATACTTATGTTACACTTACGTGGCGTGGTCAATGCACCATTCTAACCCAAGATAATGACGTCAAAATGATAGGAGATAAATCAGCTGCATCGGATAATTAGTGATAATCAGGATCATGTTGATGCTATTATGTAATTAGTATTTCTATCAATTACATAATTGACAGGTTGTTCTGGAATTCTAAAAATCATATCGTTGCCTTTCTCAAAAAATCAAAAGATGGATATCTAAATCGGGTAGACCGTATACTTTAGTACTTTATGCCTTATGGCCATGACCTAATAGCGAATAAAGGCATGGCTGTTAAAGAGCAGTTGGTTGCATTGAAATTGAAATTGAAATTGAAATTTGAAATTTTTTTTTGAAATTGAAATTGAAATTTTGAAATTGAATTGAAAATTTTTTTTTGAAAAAAAATTTTCAATTCAATTCACGCTCTAATTCAATTTGGGCAAAAAAAAAATAATGGAGGGTCCATTGCATAATAATTGCATAATTGCATAATAATTGCATAATAAAAAATAATTGCATAATAATGGAGGGTCCTGACGGCATGATGCCTATCACACCACTGAGAAATGTATGCAGTATGCAACGACTAGAAATAGCGAGATCCAACTTTACAGTATTTCCTTCCACTCGGGTCTGACGACCCTCGTCTGATTTCAATTTTAGCGTGCTCCTCTATAAAATCAAATTCCAATTTAAGATATATTTTGCACTGAAATTTCGTTGTGACCGTATACCGCAACTTACATGGTCTCGCTATAAAACGACCAGAAATAGCGAGATCCAACTTTACAGTATTTCCTTCCACTCGGGTCTGACGACCCTCGTCTGATATCAATTATAGCGTGCTCCTCTATATAATCAAATTCCAATTTAAGATATATTTTGCACTGAAATTTCGTTGTGACCGTATACCGCAACTTACATGGTCGCTATAAAACGTATACGACCGAACAGAGAAAACCAAAATCTTCCATTTCCAAAGAACGATTTCGATATATTCCAGAAAACAACCACGACGTAACAACCACGAACTGCGAAGCCAGCGAGACGTAATTCGGAAATTTGAAATCATTGGGAAACCAATAAGAAACGTAACATATATTGTAATATAATAATAAAATAATTACACGAATTTCGGAAAACAACCGCAAGATTGTAACGCAGGATAGATTATAATCAAGTGGACCACCACTTCATCCGATACAAGACTACAAACTTCTGCTATATCTTTAGATAGATATATAAAGACCAATTATATATTGCATTGGCTAGTTTATGAACTCGCTTAAATACACAAAGCTAAACATTACATAAGATATATGGTTTCTGAGAAAAAGAAGATGAGACAAATGGAAGAGGAGAAGGAGGAGGAGGAGGAGATGGAAGAGGAGGAGCATGTTATGTAACCATTGCTCGATATATCTACTATAGTTCTGAGATAAGCCTCTGATCTCCTGATACCCCTCCCACTTGTAGACACTGTGAAGTAATGTCATTATCGTGGCATGGTGACGCGCTGAGTCCTCTCTCTTTCTGATGAACCATGTAGCAGAGCAGACTGGAGTCAGTTTCAAGGCCTTATATCATTTCACCAAACATGGGAATAAACAGCAGGGTTATGCCCATATAAGGAATAATTGGAGGCCACGGCAGCTCTTCCTGATAACTTCTCCGTGGCTGGGATATACGATAATGAGGCAGAGTAATGAAGGATCGGGGGAAGGATCCAATGCCTGGGTAGGGAGGTATATATGTAAGTATATAGTGTGGGGTGAAAGCTAGGTGAAGGCAGAGTAGAGATCACTGCACCAGGCCAGGGAGAGAGATGGGATTATCAGGGTTTAGAGTGGGTAGCTGGTGATGTCAAACCTTCTATCTTCTAAGCAGGGAGTAAATCCATATTCTCTGTTCATGCGAGATCTACAGTTGTTTCAGACTTTCAGATACTTCAGCATATAAGCAAGGAGATAAACATAAAGCGGTGGTTGGCATGACAACGAGATAAGATGGTCCGATGGTAGTGCACTGTGCAGAGTCCTGGTAACATTATGAAATAGAATGGTAGTCATGGTAACATTACGCAGTAGAACGGCAGTCATGGTAACATTACGCAGTAGAATGGAAGCCATGGTAACATTACGCATTAGAATGGTGGCTATGGTAACATTACGCAGTAGAATGGAAGTCATGGTAACATTACGCATTAGAATGGTGTTCATGGTAACATAACGAAATAGAATGGTAGCCATGGTAACATTACGTAATAGAATGGTAGCTATGGTAACATTACGTAATAGAATGGTACTCATGGTAGCATTACGCAGTAGAATGTTAGTCATGGTAACATTACGTAAAATAATGGTAGTCATGGTAACACAACGCAATAGAAAGGTATTCATAGTAACATTACGCAGAACGATTTTCAGGACAAATCATAGAGCAAAAGCTCAGCTAGAAAGCTAACGCATATAAGGGCCAGATAAAGACAGTTAAGACGAGCAAAATTGTGTGCTTTGAATTAAATTTTGATACAGATAGTTGACGCGCGAACATGAAGTGTGTGCGTCTTTATCGAGTCAAACGGTAATCGAGCGATCTGCACACATATGCTTAACCGGGGTGTTCTCACCTAGTTTATGCCACGCCAGGGTATTATACCCCGCGCACGAAAAATAGGCGAGTATGATGACGTCATTATCATATTTCAATGTAGTGCGTTGATGACGTTGAACCGCCTTTTTCTCTTACGCGTCGTTTTAACGGTGTAGGTCCCCACACGACGGTGCCTGTTAAAAACCAACTGCTTAAGTGTCTGTAACTAGCGTGGAATATAATACGTTCTGATTAAAGCGATGTAACCAAATTTGAAACTGCCGTCTTAATAAATCGAGTCTCTGTAGGTATAAACTAAATTAATCAAAACCAGTAACTTTCCGCTGTTCATATATTGCATTATCAAGCCAAGACTATTATAAGTTATAGTTCAAATAAGACTGTAATACTCCGTTATATTTTACCTATCAACGGGATTTAATTAATCTGGTTTAGTTCCGTGGCAAAAACGCAGCCGCTTTTAGAATATGCCATCTTATTTTAACATATGCTCAGAATAAATAGGCGGTCGAAATGATGTCTCTAACTCTTTAACACTGAGTGCGCTGACAAATTGTTTAAAATAACCGCCTATTTTCGGAAAGCGGGGGTTAGATTAATAGATTATGCCATCTTATTATAGATCTGTAGAGCAACTAACACAGCAGGTATTGGAGTGAGATGGCAGAATCAGGGTTCAGGACAGTGTTTTGATGGCCAAAAAACACCGTTTATTCGTTATGCAGAGCGAGATTCGTTACAGTAGAGTCTTATGATAAAAAATGAAACGCAGCCTGTTATGTTTGTTATAATATAAAGATCACATCTGCATTTCAAAATTTAATCATATTCGCGTTCAAGTCAAAGTTTATAATCCTAGAAAAGTGGTTAGGTGCATATGATATAGAAACCGGGCTAAGAGCATTTCACTGCAGTTTTCAGTCGTGACTGTGGCGCTGTTTGAGTGATCTGACCCCATCCTGTGCGCCCTCACGCTCACAGTTTAAAACAGAGTTAGAATTGTCGTACGATGTATGACCCACTGACGCGGCGCTGATTCTCGAGAGGGTCACAAGTTGGCAAATATGTTGGCATATCAATTAATCCCCACATAGTATAGAACAGATATCTACGCAGATAACTGGTTCAGATGACTTCATACACCATCATAACGACTACAGGGAGCTGTACAGCGTTCCACCGCATAACGAAACTGTAAAAGTAACCAGGCGACAACAACAGTGTTAACAAGCAGATAACTTCTTAGTTCTTCGTTTGTTGATTATAAGTCCATTGTTGCCATTGTATCCCAATAATAGTGAAGAAACAATAGATACAAAGTGAATGGTGATAATACGGGATAATAGAACTTTTCATGTGTTTCCCTTAACTGAGTTCTAATTAAGTGCTATAATTAGCACTTAATGACACCACGTATATTGGATAATGAATATTATAAATATGCAAGTAATCATTTGAAACTCTTAATTTAGCCTTTATAATCGAGGGCGAGAAGTCAAACTGTTTTTCTGTCCGCATGCCAGGGGGGAAGGCTAAAAGCGGTGATTGTAAATGTATTTAAATTTTGATTACATTCCTAATATATCGACCACTCGACATGAAGAAGTGGCTATTTAATAACAACCCATCTCGGCCCGCAACATAAACTCCCCTACTGCTGATTTCTGTATCCATCTAAATGGAGGAGTCCCTACAATAAAACATCCACCCAATAACCCAGCTAGATACGCATCACCCAATAAGTTCACATCATGACATGATAGTTATATCTCACATTGAAATAAATAACCATCTGATAATTGGCAGCATTCAGGACCCCCTCTAATAGAGTGATAAGCGCAGGCGTTTATCACTCCTGGTTAGATACATGGTGTGGGATGATAGTGGGGATACATTTTAACAACATCTTAATGCAAAATTGCCATAGCAATGGTAGCGCCAACGTCAGAAGAAGGGTTCCACTTTCTTTAATATCAGGCCCAGTGAATAAAATTTAAAACAAAACAATGTGCTGTTATAGATGGCAGTGTACTATTTTACCTAAATCGGAGCTCGACCAACACTGCATCACACAAATCCTGAGCGCTGATCCGGGTCAAACCAAGGCGTGGGTAACTAATAATCCTATGCTTTATAATGTAGATGTTGCGAGTCCTAAGAACGATTTCAGAAAATTTCACACGACCGCTATAATTGTACGTACGTTATACTGATTTAACTATAAGTCGCGAACATGGTGCCGTAGGACACGGAAATGTCAGAATTAAATTTTTCAGAATTAAATTTTTTCAGAATTAAATTTTTTCAGAATTAAATTTTTCGCAATCGAGACAGTGAGACACCTGTGTAATTAGAAAAGCTAGTGAAAAGCTTACCTGTTTCAGTAGTTCCTTCCACTTCCAGGGGTTGAACTGAGCAGTGAGCTTAGCCCGTGCCTCCCTGCAGAATCCTTCTCTCTTCTGCAGTGAGCGAGGAGTGCTTGAAGTGAAACATGGCGAGTGCTATGGATTGATGGGATTTAGAATGTATTTATTTGGATATCAATGGATATATGGGTACTTGATGAACGGATATTTCCAAAAGTTTTAAATGTAATATGTTACAGAGTGAGTCAGATATGTGAAAGAATGCTGTAGGGTTGGAAATGCTGGAATATTACTTGTCTTATGAATGCAAAATACTAAAATAGGAAAAAATGCTGTTATTTGTATATTGTATTTGTAACTTATTCGTACTATTTCATATAGAAGAGATTCAATGAAACAGAGGAATTGATTAAAAAGGAAAACTTCAATTTAATAAGTTACAGAGGGTCGTGTGAAGATATTTCAAGTTTATCTCACAAAATATGATTTATTTAGATAACCTGTAATCCCTAAAACGTACATAATATTATGTACATTTACTACATAAAATGACAAATGTCAAACAAATTCATTGGACATTGACCTATCAGTGCGAAAGTTTATCACTAATTTGCCAGCTGATTTGACCAATGTCATTAATTTAGTCTCTGCTAAACATTAGGTGACTGCATAGACTTAGGTTGATCGAAAATCAGGTTTAATTTAAAAACACACAAATGTTGCTTTGAATATTTTTGTTTTCGTTATTCTTTATGCATCAGTTACAAAACTAAATTCCTCAGAAACAAATGGAGCTGGATTTTTGATTTTGACCTCCAAAAATTTTTAAGCCCATTTTACGCATATTTTGACAAATTTTTGGCCCAAATAGCCAAATGGGCTAAAAAAGTTTTGGGGGGCCTAAACCAAACATCTGGCTCCATTTGTTTCTGAAGAATTTCGTTTTCTAACTGATGTAAAACAATTGATGACAAAATATTATTTGTATCGACATTTGTGTGCGTTTTTACATTAAACCTGATTTTCGATCAACCTAAGTCTATGCAGTCGCCTTAAGATAATAGAAGTGGCTTTGGTTTTCTATTTTTGTGCCTTTTAACTGGCGTAAAAAACATTCATTTTCTTTCGATTGAAAACCCACGGTTACGTGGGGTACCCCTGAGGGCTTTGAAATTAATTAAATATGAAATACATCATGATGCACTATGATATTATCATGATTAAACATGCTGATGGATATACGGTTTTAACTTTTATAGTACTTTTTTAACATGCTATTACAGTTTACCCTAGTTTTCATGAATTTGCAATGAATCATTGCAAAAACGTGACTTGCTATAAGCGCAAGTGACTGAGAGGGTCACCCGTTGCCTGCCGCACGCTCGAAGAATCTAAGAGTCGGACGGCGTCTGACATTAGCCACTTGAGCCTATCGTTCTGGCAGAATGTTTGTTGATGTTAGCACATCATCTCTATGCTGGTTGAAAACGTCTGTTGACCACGTCAGAAAGACGATTTTATAGTTTTTAGTTGTGCTTTCAGCCCCTTCTAAAGAAAAACGTAGTCCTCCGATCTTGTTTGTAGCGCAAGATCTCATTTTAAGAGGTGGAGTCGCAATGAGCTGAGGCGATTCAAAAAACCCCCAGGTGTTTTGAAGTTCTTAGGTATCCAAGGAGCATCAAATCATCAGTGTTGTGCCCACTGTATGGTCTTCAAATCGATTCCTTCCTGTAACAAGTTTTATTTAGACACAGTTCGATTAAATTAACTTCATGTTTACTTGTCTGGCAATCCACTACAGGAATCGACATTTCCTTCCAACTGTTCTATACATCGCGTTATTGAAATTGGCGCTGTACTCGGTCAATCCATTGCCTCAAACGATATCAAGTGGACCAACCCTACGGTTGATTCTGAAGTTGGGAACGTCAAATTCAACCAGCTGATCGGTTTCTTGGATATTGTACACAAAGGAGATATTGTGAGAGGGAGTTGATTGACCGAAGACTGCACCAATTTTAGAGGAGGGGTGAAATTCGGCCCTCTTACTGAGAATTGACTTGTACTGTCAGATTGACACTTTGATTATTTCAAATTCCGTCAATTTTCACTCACCTGTACCATTTCCCATAGTGGGGACATTTCTCTGAGTCTGTTGACGTGACGTATCGTCCTCTCAGCTGCGTAGTCTATTTCCTCCACTGTAGTGAAACGACCGAACCCAAACCTGTAGGGGTGTTAGGCGCCCGTAACGTTCGTAGGTCGATCGAATGGAATTGGTCGATCGATCAACTCCATTTGAACGAATGACGTGTTTTAATGCTCCCTGTTGACTTGAATCGTGTTTCAATGAGCAATATTTAGTTGTTTCCCTACTAGCTTAAAGATTTTCTATTAAAAACACATCAGTCGATCAAATGAAGTTGATCGATCGACCAATTCCATTCGATCGACCGACGAACGTTACATGCACCATACGGTTTAGCAACAGAGACCGAAATACCAAATATCAGAATTCTAGAAATATTTCTGTTCAAAACGGCCCAATTCGTCACACAAGTGAACTATTTCTTGCCAGATCTCACTGCAAGTATTCGGCAGCCATCTGCATAGCTACAGCATAACTAGTAGTTTTCAACTATAAACTTCATTTCCTATCCATCACTTTCTTCCAGTAGCCAATTTCAACCAACTGATTTAAAATCTGTGTACTTTATTAACGTACGTACGTACGTGCGCTGCGCGCCGCGCAATTAATAGCAGTTCGCGCGCTAAAAACACATCAAAAAGATTCCCGCGCGTTCCCGACACAAGAAGACCCTTTCAGAAACAGTAGACCTTACGACCCTTGCCACACTGCCACAGAGCCACACTGCCACACTCGAGAGTGTGGCAAATAAAGTGTGGCACTGTGGCAGTGTGGCAGATTTTCGAGTTCTGCCACACTATATTAAGCTTTTTGCCACACTGCCGCATTGCCACACGCGAAATCAGTGTGGCAGCCACACTGCCACACTCCGTTATCCGACCTTACGAAGAGTGTGGCAGCCACACTTATCCAAAAGAAGAAAATTATCTGATTGATTATTTTATTTCATTACTACGGTTAAGAGTTATCTGTTGAGATGAACCAGTTGCTGAACTTATCATCCTATGACGGGCTAACTACCCTTGTCTGATGATAACAGCACATGTGTTTCAGCGATCAGTTGCTTTCTGCTGACCCTGGACTGACTTGTAGCCAATCTTTGATTGAGAATGCGAGATGATAATAGAGTTAATGTGCATCATAATTTAAGCGTTATACAAATTGCATAACAATTTACAATTGCATTTACAACACCTGACAATCACGTGTGAATTGTGATCCTAAACAAACACTACAGAATAGAGTTCATTCACGTTCCATGATGGCACAGCTTACCAAATATCAAATGATTGATCCGATAGAATCCTACATAAGTACATATAGTTCATATCATTATTGCGGTATGACAACAAATTAAGTATAAGCTGAAGTGCATATTTACGATGTCAAATCCTAATTCAATAAACCCGCCTATTGCAATATAGATTTAGTTACTACTCTAAACTGAATTACATGCAAATAGCAAGTACCACAATCGTTTGTACGATTAACTTCCTAGTAGGTTCATATCTTGTAACTTGTTTGTTTGTAAACCCCAGAGGGGTACCGCTAAGGGCTTCTAAAAATATAAGTATAAAATAATATTCAATCATTAACCACAAGGCAGACAACATAATTCACACCCGACACATATATAATAAACAAAAAATGACGAAATTTAAGAAAACTGTTCAGTTTTGTGCGAAATTTCTGTCAGATTTTGAAACACATCAGTGACTCTTCAAACTTGAATAAATGAATGTCAAACCCCGCTTAACACACTGTACACATACCAAAATTATGAGCGCATAGAAAAAAAATCATGCCCCATCTTTTTCAATCTCAGTTACTATGGTCCCAAATTTGACAATGCGATTGTTAACTGACTCCCCCTCCTTCCTCTTCTTCTTTTTCTCTTCGATGAGGAGTTTGTGAGCTGCTCGCTCCTCCAATGTCCTATCTGGTCGGATGAAAACTTTGCTGAACTTCTCCGAATGCCGTAACTTCCTGGCTTGCAGAAGCACGTGTCTAGCAGTGCTAGCGCACGAAAACGTCACCTTAACCGGTCGAGGTCTCTCCTTGCTCCCAGTCTTCCCCACGCGACACACATCAGTTGCAGGTTTCATCCCGAGCTCGCCGAACACTTCCTGTACCTTGTCTGACAAGTCCTCACTCCCCTCCTCCAACATACCAAACACCATCAAGTTCTTGTTCCGGTCTTCTTCTTGAACGGCTGACTTGACAGCGCTTTCAACTTCTCTGTGCTGAACTGAGCTACTGATTCACTCGACCTCACAGCATCACTGTACGTCTTGATTTCCGCTTTAACTGTCTCTGAAATGGACTCTGTCACAGCGCTCTGTACTGAAGCTAGAAGTTTGTCCTTGTGCATGATCAGGTCGTGTTGCTGAGCAATGATCGCCTTTTGCGACTTCACTAGGTCTGATTTCACGGTACTCAGCTCCGTCCTCAGTAGTCTCAGGCTTTTATGTTGCAGCTGAACAAAGGCGAACGCCGACAAAAACATGGGTGCTAAAGTCTCCTGGCTCAGACTCCGGCATTTCGCTGACGTCACGTTGGTTGGAGCGTCGCAGTTCATCTCCCTCATCGCCTTACCCATCCATACACTCGCTTTATTCATCAGTTCGTCGATCATCTTTTCATCGGTGGGTTGTGCGATGTCACTTGTAGCCATGGTATAGGGTAATACACACGGCCACAATCAAGATGCAGTACAATTATCAAGCAACTGATAAGAGAGCGATTATTTCAACACGCACACTAAAATGGTATATAACGAATGTTTAAGGATGAGGACTATACATTTGACGTCACCAGTATTAGTGTTATTATTCAAGGTTGGCACTTGGTGAACTAAAAGGAGCAACTTCGTATAAGCACTATACGTCAACATACTTGAATAGCCAGGGAAACATGAATGCCGAGACGCGGTATTGATTTCAACAGATTGATCAATAAGCTTCAATATTGCTATTCAATCAGTTATTATCTTTTAATCATTGATATAATTTGTTTCACCTCGCTTTCCAAATCTAATAAGCCAATACAATACAATTACGCTACGTAATTTCATCAAAAGTACTAACATAGTAACATGTACGGTTATAAATCTAATCATTATGTGGCAGTCATGACTCGTAAGGTCAACATTGCCACACTATCCCATTAGGCGTGCTGACCTTACAGCGAGTGTGGCAGTGTGGCAATGAAAAGGTTGCCACACAGTGTGGCAATGCGGCAGTGTGGCAAATGAGTGTGGCAGTGTGGCAAACGAGTGTGGCAGTGTGGCTGCCACACTGCTCGTAAGGTCTACTCTTCAGAAACTTTGGAAAAACATAGGCTTTAACAAAATTGGCAACACGCAACCACTTCTAAACTCCATATCTTAGAATAGAACTCCATATCACGTGAAGTCTGAATTCAGAACCTAGCAAGAACATTTGCACAAGATAATTAAATGACATAATTAAGTCAGGACAGTAGTGAGATACGCAGTGCTAGTTCCATTCTGAAATTGTCATGTCTTTTTCTACAAAACACAGTACAAAGTTGCAGTGATTCAATCAACTCATGTCTGTGTGTTCTTAAATAACTTAGCCAAGCCAGAGAAAAGATATCGATACGTATCACATTCGAATTTAAGCCACACGAGGGTGATAAGGAATTAACTACCGAATTGGGGGTGTTTTATCGAAAATTATCACATGAGGATTCAGTCGTGTGGGATAATTATCGATAACACACGATCTTTGATCATTATGAGTGTGATAACGATACATCTCACACTCGAAGACACAGGAGTGGTACTATGAAATATAATAAAATACATAGACACGCGCCTATCGGGTCCATTTTGGGATACTTCCAGAGGGCGTTAGCCCGAGGGATGTATCCGGTTTTGGCCCAAGCCCGTAGGGCGAGGGTCTAAACCAATATGGACCCAATCAGGCAAGTGTCTATATATTATAGACCCGCATGAAAACGTCAGAGGGTTCTGTAACTTTATAACACACTCGGGCGACATGACGCGCTGTTCACCTGATTGAGGAATGAGCCATGTCGTCATCAGCCCCCAGTGCTCGTAACACGTAGCTAGGCTCCAGGGAGGCTGACGTGCACGCAGAACCTGCGAGTAGATATCAGTGAGTGGGAATAAAGTTACTGATAAATGATGATTATAGTCTCTTCGACAAAATAAAAGAAGCTGACTTTAATAAATACCTAATTCTGATTTTAATGAACTGACATCGGGAATATTTTCGGTATTCTACTCCGTCATCAACCATAAAATATGAATTTATCAAAATTGAGTGATATACAAAAGTTAAAATTCAAGAAATAAATTCATACTAATTAATAACATCGTAAGATAGAAACCATGGTAAATTCATGCTGGTATAAATCCCCCACCCTGGTACGCTTATTTCGACCCCCCGCTTATAAGCTACTGCAGAGTACCTGAGGAAAGGGCGACGTCTTTGAGTGCCATGAGCAAGCTCTCTCCCTCCACGTAAGCAAAAGACAGGTTGACACACCCAGGGTAGGACTTTTCAACATGCCTCAAGCTAGGCTCACTAGCTTGAGTGGTGTC
Organism: Beroe forskalii; assembly: GCA_011033025.1. NCBI lineage: Eukaryota > Metazoa > Ctenophora > Nuda > Beroida > Beroidae > Beroe > Beroe forskalii. The sequence continues at coordinate 37,512 of WFMF01000084.1, read as the reverse complement.
AACGTCATAGAGTTGGTATGCGCACGTAACGCTATTCGTCATGTCTTGGGTGCTAAGTGGTGTCAACGTCATAGAGTTGGTATGTGCACGTAACGCTATTCGTCATGCTTGATTGGGTACCGAGTGGTGTCAACGTCATCGAGTAGGTATGTGGAATGCGCATACGTCGTCGTTCGTCATAGATGACTGAGTGGTGTCAGCCAACATATATAAGGACATGCACTGCAGTTCTTGTCATTAGTTCAATTAGTTTCCTTGTGTACGCTTGTCTTGCTTTGCTAAATTTGCTGTTAATAACGTTTTTAATAAGTTGTCGTTGTTAATAAGTTGTCTTCGTTAATAAGGTACCGTTGTTAATAAGGTACCGTTGTTAATAAGGTACCGTTGTTAATAAGGTACCGTTGTTAATAAGGTACCGTTGTTAATAAGGTACCGTTGTTAATAAGGTACCGTTGTTAATAAGGTACCGTATTAATAAGGTACCGTTGTTAATAAGGTACCGTTGTTAATAAGGTACCGTTGTTAACCAGGTACCGTTGTTAACCATACCAGGTACCGTTGTTCATGAGGTACCGTTGTTAATAAAGTTGCTGTACCGTCGTTAATGAGGTACGGTCGTTGTCAAAAGGTACCGTTGTTAATGAGGTACCGCTGTTAAAAGGTACCGTTGTTAATAAGGTACCGTTGTTAATAAGGTACCGTTGTTAATAAGGTACCGCTGTAAACGAGAGGCGCCGTTGTTAATAAGGTACCGTTGTTAATGAGGTACCGTTGTTAATAAGGTACCGTTGTAAACGAGGCGCCGTTGTTAATATGGTACCGTTGTTAATATGGTACCGTTGTTAATAAGGTACCGTTGTTAATAAGGTACCGTTGTTAATAAGGTACCGTTGTTAATAAGGGTACCGTTGTTAATAAGGTACCGTTGTTAATAAGGTACCGTTGTTAATAAGGTACCGTTTTTAATAAGGTACCGTTGTTAATAAGGTACCGTTGTTAATAAGGTACCGTTGTTAATAAGGTACCGTTGTTAATAAGGTACCGTTGTTAATAAGGTACCGTTGTTAATAAGGTACCGTTGTTAATAAGGTACCGTTGTTAATAAGGTACCGTTGTTAATAACGGTACCGTTGTTAATAAGGTACCGTTTTTAATAAGGTACCGTTGTTAATAAGGTACCGTTGTTAATAAGGTACCGTTGTTAATAAGGTACCGTTGTTAATAAGGTACCGTTGTTAATAAGGTGCTGTTGTACCGTCGTTAATGAGGTACGGTCGTTAATGAGGTACCGTTGTTAATGAGGTACCGCTGTTAAAAAGGTACCGCTGTTAATAAGGTACCGTTGTTAATAAGGTACCGTTGTTAATAAGGTACCGCTGTAAACGAGGCGCCGTTGTTAATAAGGTACCGTTGTTAATGAGGTACCGTTGTTAATAAGGTACCGTTGTAAACGAGGCGCCGTTGTTAATATGGTACTGTTGTTAATATGGTACCGTTGTTAATAAGGTACCGTTGTTAATAAGGTACCGTTGTTAATAAGGTACCGTTGTTAATAAGGTACCGTTGTTAATAAGGTACCGTTGTTAATAAGGTACCGTTGTTAATAAGGTACCGTTTTTAATAAGGTACCGTTGTTAATAAGGTACCGTTGTTAATAAGGTACCGTTGTTAATAAGGTACCGTTGTTAATAAGGTACCGTTGTTAATAAGGTATCGTTGTTAATAAGGTGCTGTTGTACCGTCGTTAATGAGGTACGGTCGTTAATGAGGTACCATTGTTAATGAGGTACCGCTGTTAAAAAGGTACCGCTGTTAATAAGGTACCGTTGTTAATAAGGTACCGTTGTTAATAAGGTACCGCTGTAAACGAGGCGCCGTTGTTAATAAGGTACCGTTGTTAATGAGGTACCGTTGTTAATAAGGTACCGTTGTAAACGAGGCGCCGTTGTTAATATGGTACCGTTGTTAATATGGTACCGTTGTTAATAAGGTACCGTTGTTAATAAGGTACCGTTGTTAATATGACTTGGATGAGCATGTTTTGGCCGATGAATTCGAGGAATGCTTCACCAGATTCTTGCTGTTCTCGACCTTGGGAGGAACCAGAGACTAATGTAGCCCAGTCAATGTTAGGGAAGTCAAAGTCACCCATGATGTTGATTTCGTGGTGCTTCTTTTCCATGAGGGGATCTATGTAGTCTTGGATATACCGTAAGACTTTCGCAAAAGGTTGCGAAGATGCCTTTGGAGGTCAATAAACATTAACGAGGATGGCTGAGGTAGTCGGGAGGGTACAGAGGATTGCTTGACAGATGCCGTCGTCGTAGGAGCTTAAGTTTGAGACGGGCATAGAGTCGTGGACGTAGAGTATTGTACCACCCCCTTTTCTAACAGAACGATCACAACGGAAAGACAGGTAGTTGTTGATACGTACCTGGGCATCTGTAATGTAGCTCTTTAGCCAATTCTCAGAGATAGCAAGGATGGGGATGTTGCTTTTGCTTGCGTTGGGGATGGTGTCTGAGATGAAGGGGATTTTCCATTTGCAGGAGGACTTGGCATGAGGAGAAATGGACTGGGCATTTAGGAGGAGTATAGAGGAGTATTCTGGGCCCAGATTGGGTTGGGTTGTAGAGGAAGGTGATGTTGGAAGGGGTGGAATGGATTGTCCTGGAGGTTCATCTGAGCTGGTTGTTGGAGAGTGTGGCCTGGATTTCATAGGTCCAACTATGCTTGATCTGGCAACCCCCCCTTAACACGAAATTATCAAATCCCCCACCCTGGTACGCTAATTTCCCCGCTTATAACTTAATAAGATACTGCAGAGTACCTGAGGAAAGGGCGACGTCTTTGAGTGCCATTAGCAGGCTCTCTCCCTCCACGTAGGCAAAAGACAGGTTGACACACCCAGGGTAGGACTTTTCAGGGTCACCGTTACGCACCACGTGACTTAGTTCTGAGGTTACCTTGGCAACAAACCGGTCGCTTAGCGACGTGATGTACTTATCGTCGTAGCTGGGCAAACGGAGTGGGATAAGAGTGGGTGAGAGTGGGTTGTAAGTGGGTTGTGAGTGGGTCACCAATGGGTTATTTAGGGGAAGGAGTTGGAACGTTTGGCTGATACGAGAGATTATAATCTAAATCTTGGCTGTATAATCACATTCGTCGCAATAGCAATGTCCTGTACGGAGCCCCTCAGTTTCGATTCCTTGTTTAACATGCCGTACAGCAAGGATCTACACTAAGATACTTTCGACCATTATGTGATAATGCTGCTGTAGCTCATTTCGTCGTGTGCTACCTTGCAGGCGGCCCCGAACCCAACACAGAGATGGGTGGGTAGAGTTCCACTCCTCATCCCACGTTCCTGACCTCCTGAAGGGGATAAGGATTTAGTTCAAAGTTCTAGGGGGATCTAGTTAGTAACTAGCTCCTGACTTCCTGAAAGAGAGGATAAGGATTAAGTTCAAAGTTTTTAGGGGGATCTAGTTAGTACCTTGCTCCTGACCTCCTGAAGTGAAGGATTAGCATAACTCTAAAGTTGTTAGGGGGATCTATTAGGATCAAATAAGCATTTAATAAGTATCTAATTTATTTGATTCTAATCAGTACTTATCACTTACCTCCACTCATCTGAGCCTCTAGACGGACTCTAGGTCTCCGTCGCACATAGAGAGCGCCCACTCCCTTGGGTCCGTATATCTTGTGTCCACTGATGGACATAAGGTCGATGTTATCTGCTGTAACGTCCACTGGAATCTTGCCAACAGCCTGTAAAAGGAAAGAATATCAAAATTTCACGTCAGAAACTCGACGCTTTTGAATAGTGCCGGCTTAGCCCCAGAATTTTGACCTGGAAAGCTGGAACACAAACTGGCTACCCTCAGGAAGCATGATCCCGCATATTATGCCCATATAATATATTCTATCTATAGTCCCTTCTAGTTATGTTTGACTTTGACTACAACCAGTACAACCTTTCTCCTCACCTGTGCGGCGTCAGTGTGCAGGAAGATCTTGTGTTTCCTGCAGAGTTGGCCTATCTCCTGGATGGGCTGTATCACTCCTATCTCGTTATTAACGTACATGATGGAGATCAGACCTGCGATAAACATCACTGGTATAATCCAGTAACAGAATCTCATTCCTTGTCAAATTCAAAATCCTGGTCCTTATTTTAGTAGCTTAATAGTCATGGGCAGTGAGTGGTAATGGCGGGAAATATGTAAAACATGATGCGTAATACATGATGGACAATGGACATCAATCCTGCATTAGGTCTGCTGTCAAAAACTCCCGATTATCAGAATCTTATCTTACTATATATAATGCGTGTTGTTAATATTTATATATTTATTTATTTATTTATTTATGGCTGGCGATTCGTTTTCAAGTAGACAACGAAAATCTTTTTTCATTGTGTTGCAAAAACTTTATAATGAATCAGAAAAATTATGTTTTTTCGGCCACCCTGAGGGAGTGGGGGCTTTTTCCGCAAAAATTAAACTTTCGAATTTTTCAAAATTCCTTCGCCATTGAGTTGCTTATGATGAATAAAAATTTTGAGAATTTTGTCCGAATTATTGGGCCACCAGTGGCCACGCCCTTTTTTCACAAAAATTAAACTTTCAATTTCAAAATTTGGCCCTATATTTTGAGATTAAAGGTTTTGAGAATTTAGTCAATATTGGGCAGTGGGGGAGTGCTTTTTTCATGGAAATTAAAGTTTCGAATTTCCCCTCTTGCACAATCATCATTCAAAAGTAATTTCAACTGCAAACTCCAATGGTCAAATCGCTGTCAAAGGGACATGTGGCCGTTAGCTCATGCGGCTGCCATCATTCGCCGTCCGTAGGACGGGAACCGACTAGTAGAGTTAATGGTTGAGACGTTTTTATAAATCTACCTGTGTCGGGCCGGATGTTAGCTTCCAACTCCTCGAGACAGATCAAACCATTAGCTTGGACTGGCAAATAGGTAACCTGGTAGAATAGCGAGGTTATTGCTTTGAATTGTCAATAACGCGATTGGCTGGGGATTAACTGCTCAAAGTACAGAAATGAGAATAACCCAAGTGTCTCTTGGATGTTTCTTCCTTCTTACGTGAGTAGGAAAAGGACACCGATAAGGCAAGTTTCTATGTATATAAGAGAAACCGATGAAAATGTCCGAGGGTTCTACGAACCTGAAAGCCTTCCTTTTCGAGGAATCTGCAGCTATCCAGCACACACTTGTGTTCTGTGGCAGCCGTGATAACGTGCTGCTTCCTCTTGCGGTAGAACTTAGCAACGCCTTTCACTGCGATGTTGTTGCTTTCTGTGGCTCCCGAGGTGAAGATGATCTCTTTAGGGTTAGCTCCTGTGGGGAATCTAAAGGTTACACAATATTACTTAGAAAATAAGCAAATTTTAAAATAACCAATGCCCAATGGCAATCTTTATTAAACGAACGAAAGCAGATCTTATCTTCCAGAATCCTGATTGACATGATTTTACTTAGGGAGTAAGTTGAGAACGTTAAAATGATATGAGAAGTTTTTGGAATCAGTATGGTGAGGTTAAGCAAGTACCGATGAGTTTGGCGACATGTTCGCGTGCCTCCTCCACGGCCTTCTCAGTCTCCCAGCCGTAGGGATGAGTTCTGGAGTGGGGGTTACCATAGAGACCCATCTGGTAGGGCAGCATGGCGTCCAAAACACGGGGGTCTGTGGGTGTGGTCGCCTGGGGGAGGTGGGTGAAAGGGGGCGCAAGATGGTTACAAGGCGGGAACTTAGGGGCAAGTTGAAAACGTTTAATGGTATGAGAATGCATGTTCTAGGGGGCATTGATACTACTTTTAGAAGAGTAGAGGGGGGCGCACCCGCCAGATTGTTACAGAATGCAAATAAGATCTTAAGAAGTTAAGATATAGACAGATTAGATAATTAACAGTTGTTATTAGCATCATTCAGGTTGATTTCATATACTTTCTCTCCGTGAAACTAATCAGTATAAAATGAGAGGAATGGTCTTTGAATTGTGTTGATACAGGCCACAGAGCCAGCAATCCCAGCATTCTTACCTGGAAGTCCAGATAGATAGGCCTTCCGTCTTCTGGAGTGACTGTGGTTTCTGGAACATAAGCTACGCTGCTACTGTTATGACGTATCAAATGTCCAGTCCTTCGGAACAGAAGTCGAGTCAAATTGACAGCCATGACTTAGTACCTATATAAAATGATTGAGTTTAAAATGCTTTATAAAGGAGCTGAGCGTATTTGATATTTTGAGGGATATAAATATCAAGTACGCTGAAATCTTAAACCCAAACATATTTTATTTGTTTGGCGTTTGTCCAATTTTAACGAAACTTTATAATGCCTCCCATTCGTCGTTGCATCGTGGGTATGCTGTGAAACCCAATGAATTACCATTTTATTTTAAATTTCCTTGCATCATTATGGGTTACAACTTATGACTGACTTTCTATTGTAGCGGTAAGATAGATAAATAATACATACATTAATTCAAACCAATTTTTCGTTACATGTATTTGCGTACTAGAAAACCACGTGACCCTCACAACGCAAGGCCATTGGCTATCATCACTCCCATTCCTATTTCCCATTGGCTATCATCACTCCCAGTCCTTTCGCCCATTGGCTGTCATCAGGTTCCATAATTCCTGTAAAATACCGCACGCAGAGGAGATTATAGGCGCTTCCAAGTCATGAATTTGCACTTTGAATCGTAGTAATGACAACAGTGTATCAGGTGCCTACTCAACTACTACCAAGGTATCACAGAGAAAATGTACACTGGATTCCTTCGTGTACAGAAAATGCGTCTCAAACCTACGTTTTTGTCCATTTATTTTGTACGTTTACTGTTGCTCTTGATATACATGAGTACAGGATACATCGCATGTGTATTTCAATCACTGCACATTATCCAATGTGTATTTGCAGCTTAAAACATCCAGCATTTTTTCATAATCAGGGTAATTTCACTGTGACGCAGCTATATGCTTTTTCAATTAACATAACATTCTATACACTAACAGTTGATAAAAACTCGACATACCAACTAGTAATAAAACTTTAACACTACGTGCTAATGGCCGCTGTATTATACACATACCGAAAACTGCATGGATTGTACTTGTTAGTCCGTTTTCTGTAGGCAGAAAGCTTTTGCTCGTTTATTATAATGCGAATTAGTACATCGATATTAATACAATGTGAATTTGAAGGACTTGTCGTTTTGATGCCATTAGTAATGCGAGAGTACGTATATTTTTGACAGTTTCTCGCACACTGTAACGTATATCAGTCAAATTCCAGTCAAAAACAACATGTCTGACGTGTTGTTCATGACTTGGAAAGCCTGTCATTTTCCATAGCGACTTGCGGTGTTGTGTTTGTGTATTGTAAGCGTAGGTTTGGGCATCGTTTGCAGGTTTTGCAATGCCATTTGCTATACGGATACGGTTTAAATGGGTTTCAGTGTTTAAATGGGTTTCAGTGTTTAAATGGGTTTCAGTGTTTGAATGGGCAACAGTGTTATACATTCAAACATTGACAACAAACACATATTCACAATTCAGTATAATTTCGCTACTCGAGGTTGTTATCAAATAAATTAATTTAACTGTACTTAAATACTTCAGGCTATAAAAACAATGTAACACGCTAACCTACTTTCATTTTAGCAAATGATAGCAGTTGAAAACTGATTGATCTCTTCTACAACAGTTGATGTATTATGCAATCAGAGAAACGTAAGTATCTTATCAAATTCAATGTTTGCATTTATGGGATTTATTAAAACATGTCACAGACACACATATTGAACTCAAGTTTGGATCGGATTTATTATTGATTGCTTGATACTATAATGCAGCTAATTGACACGTGTTTCTTCTCAGAATTGCTGAAGAGTTTTATTGTCCCACTTACGACAAGAGGTAATTGAATATTTATATCATCTTATAAAGTAAAATATCTTATTGCGACGTCTCGACATTCTCAAGACATGTTTGGTTGCTTGGTACCATAAACCGTTCTGTGACAAGGATTTGCACAAAATTGTATAATTTATTATCAATGCAAACCATAGGTTATACTGATGCAAATCGCTTGTGGGGAACTTGCACACTCTTTTAAGTTCATCCATTTAATATTCACGAATGATCCAGTCTATTCAGATATAGAACTGACCTTTGGAAAAGTTGAAAATCCTGTTTGCTATGCCATGGAACATATTTGTGGGCTAACAAGGGCTTTGAACACTAAGGGGGCCTAAAATTTCCTAAGCATATTTTTATTTTTCCACAGCCCTACTTTTCACTATCAATCATAAAAATATGTACATCTGAAATAATATTTTTCGATTTTGCTCCTACTATAACAGTATAACCAAATTGCCAGCAGAATATCATAGCTTGACCAAAGCATAATTGAAAGCCTAACAGACAAATTATACATAGCTACCTTAAATTTACAAGTTCTCTAATTTCATGTGCAGAAGAGAATGACTATATCATAGTAACAGAGACAGACCATGAAAAAGAAGCAGAATACATGCCAGATGGTCCAAAGAATGCCCTTCATCACATGCTTCAAGTGAGAGGGCACAAGCTACCAGAATACCACTCAGTTCGAGATGGAAATGCGAATTGGACATCAACAGCTATTCTGCACATCACAAAACATAAGACAATTACAGTGCAGGTAGGCACATAGTATACATAAGGTTATAACAGTTTATTATCATGTTATCACAATTTCAACAATCATGATTGTTATTCAAAGAATTTGCTTAGTCTTTTGACACCCTTGATTTTATTCTTAGTCCATTTCCATATAAGTAGTAAGAGACCCAAATAAAGGTTCATAAAACCTATATATAACCCATGCAATTTAATGATAAAACCTCACTTACATTCAAGGGGGAGATGAACCAGAAGAAAAAGGTTGCAGAATCAAATGCTGCCCAACTTATGTTGGATAGTGATGACTTCAAGGAATACATCAAGACAATGTGACTTGAATTTGAACTTATATTTGAGGATAATTATGTTTTATATCTATATAATTAATGTAAATATTGAAACATTATGATAAACTTAATCAATGAATATGGGGGTGAATGTAAATATATTGGCATTTGTAAATAAAGTGATTATAAAAATGATTCAATGCTATTCAATGTTATGATTATATTATGATGAGTTATGTACACAGTAATGTTGAGTTGTATTCATTCTTGATATTTTATGACTAGTTTTCATCTTCATTAAGTGCCAGTGTTAGCTTTTACTCCACTGACTACCATATCATTATGTGGACTCTCATTATACTATGTTTGCATCTATTTAGAGTTTGATAAAAGTATAAAACAAAAACAATTTTTCAGCAACTCTAATTTTATTAAATTTATAGTTCACACTCATACAAAAGCAAAGTACCATTGATTTTGACAACATGCAGTGGATATCCTTAGCTGAGAGCAGAACACCACTCTCTGGCAACATAGGTCTGGTATGCCAACAGCCTATCAGATTTCCTGCCAACAATGAAAATTGCTCAGCGAAGTGAAACAAACTTTTTCTGAAATTCAAATTTCAGAAAAAGTTCGTTTTGCTTTGCTGAGCTAAGAAGAGAATAAAGAAAATTATTCATTCTATTATGCGGCTCATAAACAATTATCCGTTATTTCAGTTAAGTGAAAATTGGGTTACATGAAAGTTGGGTTAAGTTGACTGTAGCGGAATGTCATTTGAACAAGCAGCATGACATGAGGTATGGTTGGGTTTTAAGAAATCTTTCAGGCCGACAAAGTGATAAGCAGCAAAAGGCAGGGTATGGTCTATAGGAAAGTGGGCTGGCTGACAAGCAGCAGAAAATGGGGTTATTTTGGTATGTAATCTGGCAGGCTGACAAGTAGGAGAATGTAGAGTAACATTTGATTTTGGAAAAAAATTTGTAAGCTGACAAGCAGCAGTAGGTAGGGTAAGGTTAGTACAGTATTATCACTTTCAAGTACAGTATTATCACTTTCAAGTACAGTATTATCACTTTCATATACGTTGCTATTTTCTTGCTCTCTTATCGCAACGCTTATCAGTTAAAGATTTGTAACTGCTGCAACCTTGTGTAGCATTAAAATGCGTACAAGTACATCGCAGTCGGACCCTGAGGAATTTGAAATTGAAGAAGAGCAGTGTGGATCACATCCAGGAGGCACTGCAGGAGCTCGTGTGGAGAGGACGGGGAACTTAGCCCCTTCACAATCAGCAAGCTGAAGAAGGACAGAATTTTCATGCTACTGCTTGATACACTCTGTATGCTGGATAACCTGACGTGTAGTGTTGTGGACAGCTCATACGCCCCCCGTGGTGTGACTGCAGAGCTTCTGGAAGCTCAGAAGAAGATCATCTTGCTCCAGTCAGAGCTGCTGGAGTGCAAGCAGGAGAAGTTGGACTCAGTCAAGACTGTAGTACAATCATCAGTGTGCGAGACCGTGAAGGAAGAGGTCAAATCCTTCAGTGCAGTTGTCCAGAGTGGTACAGGGGGCTCACAGAAGCCATTGAGCCAGTCGGTGCTGAAGAAAGTCGTCCAGGACGTTGTTAAGACTGAAGATCGCAGCAAGAACGTCATGATTTTTTGGACTGAGTGACGAGGCAAATGAGGACACCGAGAGTGCTAAGGTCAGCGAGCTGTTCGATGCGTTGGGGAGAAACCACGAATCAACGTCTGCAGAGTGGAAACATGTTCCCGGTGGCTCACCGAGACCGGTGAAGGTAGTGACTACATCCTCCACCATAGCAGATCAGCTGATGCAGAAGGGGAGGAGACTCAGTCATCTGGAAAAGTACAAGAGGGTGTACGTTAATCCGGACCGTTCACTGGAGCAGAGGGAGCAACGCAGGGAGCTGGTGAAAGAGGTCAAGCGGCTAACAGACGTTGATAAGGACAAGCGTCATTTCATCAGAAATGGGAAGGTGTGCAGTGTTGCCCAGAGTGCAACTTGACAGCGGCGCGTATGGGTGATTTTGACAATGTGTTTTGAACTTGATTTTGAATCTTGGACTATGACATGTGTTTTTGTGTGGACAGCTGGAGTAATTTGGCGTTCAAGTGTGCGGACACAAAACTTAATTGTTTTCCCCAATCATTTCAACCCTTTCTGGTGTTTTTAAGCAGCGCTTCCACACTTGTTATGAGTCTCCTTGATTGGCGTGCAGCATCCAACTTTCGGGTCGATTTTAATGATTATTTACTGTATATTATATTGTATTTAGAAGCCCTCTGCGGTACCCTTCATGGGTTTTTCAAAAAAAAAAGCTGACAAGCATCTTTTTACAAATATGGCTCAAGGCCAGTTGGTTACCCAAACAGAATGTAGGGGAAAGTATGATATCTGGCTGGCTGATAAGCAGCAGAAGCTTGGGTAAGGTTGGTAGGAAATTTGGCTGATTAACAAGTAGCAGAAGCTAGGGCAAAGATAGGAAATCTGACAGGCTGACAAGGAGCAGGAGGTTGGGATACGTTAATATTTGGACACTTCAACATGCCACAAAGCACACAAGTGGCAATTTGCCACAAAAGGTCAGGACACCTGGGCAACCAATATAGCTTTCATCTAAGAAAAAATCAAGTACACACTGTGGAAATAGAGTCAGTAACATCATAATCTGTGCTCATTTCTGATAGGTACTGTTGTCGCACCTGACTGCTTCTATTTCCATTTGGTTTCAAGTGCCACAGCCATGAATTTTCTGATATTTATAAGGCTTCATTGGGTACTGAGGATGTCAGTCATACAAGTAAGAGGCCATGTAATAAGAAACAGCGCCCCAATTTATTAATTTAACTTGATAGGGCAGGATAACATATATAGCCATATAGAGAGATAATGGAATACATTGCCAAGAAACACTGCACCTAAGCTCAAAAACAACAACATTAACAAGCAAGAACAACAACAATTGCATTGGTTAATAGTTAGTTTAGTTTAGTTTAAGAGTTATGGTATTTAACCATCACTGCTCACAAAGACAATATAACAATCATGTTCGTTTACATTCTTTACGCACCTTTTATAATAAAATAAAATAAAATAAAATAAACAATTTTGATAAATACATCAACACTATTCTCAGAATAAAAATAAAATAAAATAAAATAAACAATTTTGATAAATACATCAACACTATTCTCAGAACTCAAATATCTTCAACTTTCCACCTCTTACTGGATCTTCCAGCCTCTTATAACATTGAAATTTGAAATAGAGAAGTACTAATTGCCAAAGTTCCACAACACGAATTGCATTGGTTGTCTGAGTAACAAAACAGATTAAAGACAGTAATACAAACAATAGAAGCTCAAGGTGTGTAAAGAATACAGGGATTTTTTCCACGTTTTTCGTCAATTTAATCAGAAATAGGACAAGTTTGTCACGCGCACGCGCGCGCCCGCCGAAGCTGAAGGCGAAGGGGTCAGACAACGTATGACATGGACAAGACAAGTGGAGTGGTTAGGAACATCTTCAAGTTAAATAATTTATTGTCAAACGTTGTCTGACCATTATTTTTGTGAAATTTTGGCGGATGGCGCGCGCGCGCGAAGGGGTCAGACTCGACGGGCGATGTCCGTCCCTTTCTTCTGACATGTTGTATGGTGGCCGAGGTGGCTCACTTGAAAATAATTTTTCATGCTTTTGAAAAAGTGAGCCATTTCGGCCACCGCGTAACTCGAAACTGGCTCACCTATATTTTTCCAACTTTGATGCAAAATTTCAATGCCAATTTTAATTCAAAAAGACAAAATTTGGCATGTATCTGAAACTAGAAAAGTTGTTCTTTCCAACGGTGTAAAGATTAGGACCAACGGACCCAAAATGGCGGAGTTATAGCGGTCCAAAAAAGTGGGACGCCTCGGCCACGCGGTGGCCGAATTGGCTCACTTGTAGTTTCAGTCTTCAAAGTGAGCCACGCCGGCTAGTGGAGACGCTTAGGGACATAAAAAGCAAAATGTAAATTTTTTTCTAAAATCGACAATTTTGGTACCAAAAGAAAGCTCTTGTTGAGTAGATTACGAGATCGACTAGACGCAAGCGTGATTCCCTTTCTACGAGTCACAATACCCTCCGAAAGGTTTTCACACTTTTGCCCATAACTCGTGATGCTTTCGGCCAATTGTAAAAACTTTGATACCTACGGAAGCAGAATTTTAAGCGGAATCCGATGCAATTCTCAAATTTATGATTAGACGCTAATTTGTTATCGTTATCGCCGATTTAAAAAATCGACGCGCATTCATACAATGCTGACAAAATGTGAAGACCTCTTAAGAGCTGCGTCGTTTGGCGCCACTTTATTGATTTTGTGACATGCGCGTTACAAATTTTACGAGTTGAGTGACGAAGGTAGTTTCAGCACATGCGTGATTTCGGGGATAATAAACGTGGAAAACAACACGGAGAAGTCACAGATAAGGAGAAGGAAAAAAAATTGTGCATCGTTGTACCGTACAACGTGAGAACATTATAATCCAGCCATAGTTCCCACTTGCCAGGGATGGTGGCAACAGAATTTGAATGCGGAGTGGTAGTTTGAATACGCTTCATGACAATAATAAGGAGAATAATAAGCTTTATTTTGATTTGATCAAAACAATTCAAGTAATGATAAAATGAGAAGCAATATCACAATTCACAATAGGTACTATCAAAGTATTCCTATCATGTTTTCTATGATCTATGTTATGATCTATGTATATTTAAATTTCGATATCAAAACAAATAATACTTTTTGATTATCTAAGGATCAATCATCATGTATGTATGATAATCAGCCGAAATAAACTGGTTAAAAGAGTAGTCAAACTGGGAGGTATGTGATGACTTGTGTTGCTGGGGAGTAAAACATTGTTTCATATGATAGATTATGATAAAAAGCAGTACAAAAAGCAGTACAAAAAGCAGTTCAAAAAGCAGCAAATTATTCAACCGATCACGACCCTTTTCTATATGGTTTTACTTTTATGAATTTTTTTGTATTGTATAATTCAAAGTGTTGCTTTCGAGTGAGCTAATGTATACGTAAATCATGAATTGTGACACTTTTTACCTCGTGCCTTGTAACTTTGTAAGTAATTCATCTCACGGCCTCACCCGATACCACAAGCAGCGTTTTGAAATTTTCACGGGATTTCAACATGCGCCATAATCGATGAATATAAGTCAACACTGTCTGGCGTGTAGCACACTATGAACAAATAAGGGACCGAAGTCTCAGTTCGTTTGAAATCCTCTACAAGACGTAGATGTGATATCTCCTGTATACTCCTTATGAAGATGTATAATGTAGATCATGGCAGATGGCATGGTTTCGAGTGGAGCTATTTCAAGAAGTTGTCCAAAAAGTTCCTATTGGCCCGTCTTCCTTTGAATGGGGCAATATAACTGAATCGTACCAGCTGCTAGTCCTTCCTGAATGAGGGATGAGAAGTTTGGGAGGGTGTGGCTGTAGCTGTGTATCTACAGATAATCATATTCATATTCATATCTCAGATAATCTCAGATAATCGGATATAAACTTTAATTATGCACCTTTCAGCAGATTTACGCATAGTATTAAAAATCCCTTCAATAGGCACCAGTGTACCGTTCGTTAGATTATAACGCACTGCAGTGCCAAAATCCCGATTTATCACGCACTGTAGTTCATAAAAATTTACTATGGTGAGTGGAACAGTACGTTATGACGGGGTATCTTGGACTATTAGTGCACTGTGCAAGACAGTAAGACAGGAGGTCGGGTGTGTGCGTGGTGTTTGGGCCTTGGCGAAATCATTTAATCCACAATACTAACTGAGGTGGCCACCTTACGGGAAATCATATTGACTTGGTCAAAATTGCACATTTTTCCATATTTACGTTATAATAATATCGTTAGTACATGGGACAAACTGCTCATTTTGTGAAGGGTCCCTACAAAACATGATAAAATTCAGTTATTACATGGGACAATTTACAGCGTCCTAATAGGACCTTCAAATAGTGGCAAATATCAGTTAGTAGGTACATGAGACAATCTGCCGCTTGGGTAGGTTTCTATGCTAATTTTTGGGTGAGTCTCTACAAATGATTTCAAATATCACTTTAGTATTTCGAAAATTGGGCAAAAATCACAATGTGGTGTTATGGGCTTGTCTAGTATTTGAGCTTTTGTAATCAAGAGCAGCTTTAGAGTGAAATCTGCGGTCTGTCATCCAGTGTTCATTTGACACCACTCCCTCCAATAGTAAGGTCACGTTTTGAAAAACACTAGGGCAACAGGCATAATGGTTTTGTTACCCTTTTTTTGGAAAAAACTGAATGATCGGATCACCGTTTATTTGTCGCATACTAATACTAATTAATGATGATTAAAATAACCATCATTAATCAGTACTTTTTGGAAAAGGTGTATGCACAAAACTGCATAAACCTTGTTAGACGTTGCACCATAAATTATTATGCACGGTTAAACCAGTTGTGCCTTCATATCATAATTAATAAAAAAAAATTGGGCATAGATCCGTTTGCCATTTTGTCCAGGCGCCAGTCTAATGCAGGTCTAGCGCCGGTTTAATGCAGGTGTAATGCCAGTCTAATGCAGGTCTAATGCAGGTCTAATGCAGGTCTAATGCAGGTTTGGCGCCGGTTTCGTGCAGGTTTAGCGCCGGTTTAGCGCGGGGCCAGCGCCAGTCTAATGCAGGTCCTGTGCCACTCTAATGCAGGTCTAGCGCCGGTTTGGTGCAGGTCCAGCGCCGGTTGAGCGCGGGTACAGCGCTGGTGCAATGCAGGTCTAGCGCCGGTTTAATGCAGGTCTTGTGCCAGTCTAGTGCCACTCTAATGCAGGTCTAGCGCCGGTTTGGTGCAGGTCCAGCGCGGGTGCAGCGCTGGTCCAATGCACCTCGGATGCTATCTCAATATTACTTATGCATTTCATACAGATTTGGCGCCGATTAAATTATGCAGGTACATAACCATTGTTATCTGTGGTAACTGACGAACTTTACCATGGTTACCGGTGGTTACTAACGTACGTTACCATTGTTATCGACCTGGTAACTAACGTGGGTTACCATGGTTACTGATGGTAGCTAACGTACGTTACCATGGTTACCGGTGGTAACTAACGTGGGTTATCATGGTAAACAGTGGTCACTGATCACTAACGTAGTAACGTATGTTACTATGGTTACCGATGGGAGCTAACGGACGTTACCATGGTTACTGGTGGTCCCTAACGGACGTTACCATGGCTAACGGTGGTAACTAACTTGCATTGGAATGGCGTTGCACCTGCATTAAAACAGCGCCAAACATGCATGACACGACGTCAAACCTGCGCCAGTCTAATCGGCGCCAAATCTGTATGAAATGCATAAGTAATATTGAGATAGCATCCGAAAGTGCGATGGTGCCTGCACCCTGAACTTCTCGCGGCAATCATTAAGTCACCGTGGAAAACCTGGGCCAACCGCAACTTTTCCCGCGCTCAACCGGGGCTGGGTCCCAAACCCCAACCCCAAAGTACAGCCCCATTGCTGGCCTGGCCCGCACTCCGGGGTAAACTTCAAAACCCAAAATGATTTTGATCATGCTGGCAACCCGCATTAAACCCGCTGACCTGCATTAGACTGGCGCCTGGACAAAGTGGCAAACGGATCTATGCCCAAAAAATTTAAGATTTTACAAGCAAGGTCGGTGCATAATTCAGTTTAATAACTCGTAAAAAGTACAAACCTATTTGCAATAAAACACGGCCTTGACCTCGGTTTCTAATTTTAAAACTGGGCCTCCGGGCCTTTTCAAATTTGCACTTTTAAGTTTTAATCGTTTAAACCCCTTCATTATTAGCTTTATATTACCTTAGGGGGTGTATTTATATGGGTAAAATTTTGGTGTTTACAAATTTGGTAGGTTGTAATTTGGGGATCTTTCTCAAGTATACTTAGTTAACAAAAATGATAATGACGTTATTTTTAACT
>WFMF01000084.1:0-20387 GCA_011033025.1 Beroe forskalii | reverse complement strand
AAAAAAGGGGGAAAATTTTTTAATTTTAAGGAAAACCCTTTTTTATTTTCTTTATCGCCGCCACGTGATATCCCAATTTGATATACCAAGACCTTTTCCCCCGGAAAATTGAAAAATCAAAATTTGGTTCACGATTTTAAACAGGGGAAATTGTTTAAAAGGGGGTCAAGTGCCCCAATACTCGTCTTTTGGGCCCAACTCGCACCCCAAAGAACCCTTTCCCGGGGTAACCGGGAATGCCCAAATTTTTGAGGCCAAGATCGAATATTTGGTTGAATAAAAAAAACAAAAAGAAAAGGGAAAATTCTATATCCCGGTATTGGTTTTTAATCGCTAAATGCGCTGGGGTTATTTTTCCCAAAACGTTTTTTTTCCTTTTCCCAGCTCTTCCATAACAAAGCGATAGGTTATTGTTTTGGGCTTGAACGATAAAATGCCCGGGTGATGTGGGGAACAAATTTTTGTTTTCCCCCAAACTGCCTTTTAATGGCGCCAAATGACAAAATGACGTTCGAAAAAATTTATTTTTAATAACTTACTTGTTCGAAAAATTGCACAAGGGAAATTTTTAAATATAAAAAAAATGGGAAATTTTTTCCCAATATTAAAAAACCCAAACCCTGGAAATTAAAATTTAAATCCGATTAGGGAGTCATTTTTCAGGAATCAGAGGGTAAAAGGGCCCCAAAAGGGCCCAAACTGGGGACATTGAGCCCATACGATTTGCCTCCGGGGTGGTTTTTAAATTGTTTTTTACAGTAATCATTGTTCAATGGTAATTGGTTATCAAGATAGGAAAAGGTAGGTGAAGCTGGGGAATGCTAAGTGATCTAGAAAGGGGATGGGCTTGTGAGGGCCCAGTCGGCGCCCATGAAGTGTAGGAACTGCAGGTCAGAGAAGAGCTCTCCACTGTACTTGGGTCCCCGGATGGGACAAATTCCGAACCTCTCCGGTGGGCGCTGTCTTTATGATCAGACGAATTATAATTGATGTACTCTTAAAGCGGATTGCCGGATTAAACCAATGATAGAACCCTCTCAAGTTTTCATGCGGGTTTATAATACGTAGATACATGCCTGATCGGATCCATATTGGCAGCGGGCAGCCAGGTACAATTTCATGTGCGTTATTCAGATTTTACAATAAAAACGATAGAAACAAAAGGTAGTTAGATAGAAAATATGTATCCACGGCGTATAAGCTTGCCTGACCCGAAGGATCTACAGATTTCTATGACATTCACCAATCAATCAACTCGCAAGTTTTCGATCAAATCTTACGCTGATTGATCAATGTCAATTGAACCGGTGCCTTAATCTGGATATTGTGAACTGCGACCCTCGCTCGAGCACAATCCTGATCAATGGAGCAGTGCCAGTGTACCTTTGATATGCGTCCTAAGAGCACGAGACTAAAGTTAATCTAGATATTGCTTGATACGCGCTTCTAGCTCAAACTCCTAATTTGTAGGTGGAATTAGTGTAAATGCAGAGCGGTTGCTACGGTACTTGACAAAAGGAACTTTAAATTTTTGCAGAATGTGCGGCAGGTGAGCGCTCTGTCAAATCGCCGACTCAGCGCTGATCGGTGGCCATCGGCGCCGATCACCGCTGATCGGTGGTCATCGGCGCTGATCTCAGTGCCAATTCGGCGATTTGAAAAAGTGCTAAAATGCCGAGCATTCAAGGTCCTTCAGATGATCATGCTATGAAGCTGGCACGTCGCATATATGGATCGATAAAAACGCGTAAAAAACGACAGAAATCCTATGAATCTAATTAAATTGCGCGCACTGTATAATACGCATCTTCATCAATCCCTTAAAATCGACGGATGCATGTGCACACATATATGGGCAAAACATGAGCAGGATATGTTGTTCATTATTCGAGAATATTCGGCGATACCAAGCGCTCCAGTCACTATAGCTCTATAAGAGCTTACCACAGCAGTTAGGGAACAAGGTGACGCCGTCGGTTACCCACTGTCAGCAGTGAAAATGACGTCACTCTGTTCCCACTAGATCAGTGACTAATTTCTACCGATAATAGGACGAGCATGGGGCTTTTGTAGCGTAATTACTGCCAAACTATAACTTATGAAGCATGCGGGAGATTTGTCTGTTTGTCAACAATAACAGCTCTATATATTGCCATTGATATGTTACACACATAAAGTGCGTGACGCGATCAATGCACCATTCTATCCCTTGATAATGACGTCACAATCATAGGAGATAAATCAGCTGCATCGGAGATTTTATAGGTGATAATCAGGATCATTCTGATGAAGTTATTATGTAATTTCTACC
Source organism: Beroe forskalii (assembly GCA_011033025.1). Classification (NCBI taxonomy): domain Eukaryota; kingdom Metazoa; phylum Ctenophora; class Nuda; order Beroida; family Beroidae; genus Beroe; species Beroe forskalii. The sequence continues at coordinate 18,076 of WFMF01000084.1, read as the reverse complement.
AATAAGATAATGAACGGGTTGGAATCCTAAAAACATATCTTAGCCTTTCGAAAGAAATCAAAAAGATGGATATCTTATGGATATCTTAGCCTTTCTAGAGAATGAATTAAAAGATGGATATTTAATCAAGTAAGCAGGTAGGACTAGGTATACTTCATGGCTAATAGCGAATAAAGGCATGGCTGTTATAGAGCAGTTGGCTGGATAATAATGGAGGGTCCTGACGGCGTGATGCCTATCACACCACTGAGAAATGTACCCAATGTGGGTGGAGAATAATAGAATGGTCTCGCACTATCACGCTCTAATCCAGGTGTGGGCACATGCATCGATCAATGAAGGAAATCCCTTCGTGATCGATCGATGCATCCTATTTCCACGTATTTACCAAACCCAATCGAAATTTTTTGTTTTCATTCTTAGTCACGTGCTCACGTATTTAGTAGAAAAATACGCGCGTATTTTTCTCAGAAGCTAAGATGTCGTAGTTATGGACGATTTTTGCATGTTTTTAACAAACTGGATTGTAATTTATTCTTTAATGAGAGTTCTTGTGGCCATGACCAAAGTGCTGATAATGGCCAAGGCGTGCCGATTTCATTAAATATTGAATGAATCCATGATATTTGGGACCATGGAACCGGATTGATGATTATGCACTGACCAGAAATAGCGAGATCCAACTTTACTACGACCTAACAACAGTATTCCCTTCCACTCGGGCCTGACGACCCTTTCTCTGATATCAATTATAGCGTGCTCCCCTATAAAATCAAATTCCAATTAAAGATATATTTTGCACTGAAATTTCGTTGTGACCGTATACCGCCTCTTACATGGTCGCTATAAAACGCATACGATCGAACAGAGAAAACCAAAATCTTCCTTTTCCAAAGAACGGTTTCGATATATTCCAGAAAACAACCACGACGTAACAAGCACGAACTGCAAAGCCGGCGAGACGTAATTTTCGGGTATTTGAAATTATTGGGAAACCAATAAGAAATGTAAAATCTACGTAACATATTGCAATATAATAATCAAATGATTTCACGAATTTTGTAAAACAACCGCAAGATTGTAACGCAGGATAATCAAGTGGACCACCACTTCATCCGATACAAGACTACAAACTTCTGCTATATCTTTAGATAGATATATAAAGACCAATTATATATTGCATTGGCTAGTTTATAAACTCGCTTAAATACACAAAGCTAAACATTACATAAGATATATGGTTTCTGAGAAAAAGAAGATGAGACAAATGGAAGAGGAGGAGCATGTTATGTAACCATTGCTCGATATATCTACCATCCCTTTATCTCTGAGATAAGCCTCTGATCTCCTGATATACCCCTCCCACTTGTAGACACTGTGAAGTAATGTCATTATCATGGCGTGGTGACGCGCTGAGTCCATCTCTCTTTCTGATGAACCATGTAGCAGGGCAGACTGGAGTCAGTTTCAAGGCCTTATATCATTTCACCAAACATGGGAATAAACAGCAGGGTAGTGCCCATATAAGGAATAATTGGAGGCCACGGCAACTCTTCCTGATAACTTCTCCGTGGCTGGGATATACGATAATGAGGCAGAGTAATGAAGGATCGGGGGAAGGATCCAATGCCTGGGTAGGGAGGTATATATGTAAGCATATAGTGTGGGGTGAAAGCTAGGTGAAAGCAGAGTAGAGATCCCTGCACCAGGCCAGGGAGGGAGATGGGATTATCAGGGTTTAGAGTGGGTAGCTGGTGATGTCAAACGTTCTATCTTCTAAGCAGGGAGTAAAACCATATATTCTCTGTTTATGCGAGATCTACAGTTGTTTCAGACTTTCAGATACTTCAGCATATAAGCAAGGAGATAAACATAAAGCGGTGGTTGGCATGACAACGAGATAGGAAGATGGTGTAGTGTTCTCAAGTCCTGGTAACTTTACGCAGTAGAATGGAAGCCATGGTAACATTACGCAATAGAATGGTAGTCATGGTAACATTACGTAGGGGCGGGGCCAAGTCCAATTTTGTCCAATTATGTCCAATTTTGTCCAATGATTTTTTGTCCAATTCTCAAAAATGAGGTTAACTTTGGACAAAATTGGACAAAATTGGACATTTTTTGCTTCCAACTCTTAGGCTGTATAGCTTTGGATGAGTCCATCAAAATTATGATTCCATAGTTTAATATACAATCCAACAATCCCTCTATTGAGTGTCAATATCATAAATGACTATAGCCATGGTATCTTACTGTAGCTTATTTTCCTTCGGAAATTAACTACTCAAGATATAGCCTATGTAGTGGAAGAACATCGGCAGGCAAAAAGTGGAAATGGAAGTAAAAATGAAAGTGGAAACAAAATAATGCTTGATTCCGTGATTGCTTGGTTACTGTCTGTTAGTACAGAGCTCATTACTCCGTTGGATGGACTATATTATAAGTGATTGCCACGGCATTCTGAACCAATACTCTTTCCATCATAGAGGTCCATGACCTCTCTAGGACCTCACAGAATCATCGTCGATACTACAAGTTGAAGTGGACTAGCCAAATCAAGCCGAAACAACCCGAAGGCCGAAACCACCCCGAACCAATCCAAAAACCTCCCTGAAACATGCCGAAATAAACTGAAACAAGCCGAAACAAGCAAATAAAACCAGAACAAACGAAACAATCCGAAACTGTAAGCGAATCAACCAAAATCAACCCGAATCAACCCGGGTTATGGTTCGGGTGGGGGTTGACTCAGGATGATTCACTTGTTTCGGGTTGATTCGCTTGTTTCGGCTCGTTTCGGATCATTTCGGCTACATTTGGGGAAGTTTTTGGGTTGGTTCGGGGTGGTTTCCGTTAGTTCCGCTTGTTTCAGCTTGATTTGGCTTGAATCGACCAGTTCCTGTTTTTAGTATCAACGACAGAATCATATGATCCACCGACAACGACACATCAGTGAAATTTCGACCTGGCTTCAGTGATACGTCAAAGTCCAAACTGGTAATTGGTATCACTTATATGTCTAACTTCAGAATTGTGTTAGTGATAGCAAACGACCGGTTACCTAAACCTTTTTTCAATAAATCCGGTGACGTTTAGGGTTAGACAAAAAGGGCCAGTTAAACAGTTTTTCGGTTACGGTTCGGTTATTCGGTTAACCTTCTGTTTGCCCTAATTCGGTTACGGTTTCGGTTACAGTTGGCAAAAAAGTCCGGTCAACCAATATTTCAGTTACGGTTTGGTTAAATAGTTACCAGCAGTTTCCTAGTCAGTGATACGTCTAACGTCAGACTGGTGTCGGTGATACGTCAGACTGGTGTCAGCAATATGAATGTCATACTGGAGACAGCGATACGTCAAATTGATGTCAGTGATACGTCTAACTTCAAACTGGTGTCAGTGATACGTCTAACATCAGACTAGTATCAGGGATACGTCTAACGTCCGACGGGTGACACTTATATGTCTAACGTCAGAATGGTGTCAGTGAATGAGTGATATCCGATATGTCTAACGTGAACATACAGGTCTTGGTGATACATCAGACTGGTGTCGGTGATACGTCTAACTTCATACAGGTATCATTGAAGCATTGACACGTCTTACTTCAGACTGGTTTCAGTGATACGTCTAACTTCAAATTGGTGACAGTGACACGTCTAACATCAGACTGGTGTCAGCGATACGTCTTACTTAGACAGTTAGACTGGTGTCGGCGATACGTCTGACTGGAATCAGTGGTATATCAGACTGGTGTCAATGATGTGTTAGACTGCTGCTAGTGATATTAAATCAGACTGGTGTCAGTGATACGCCAGACTGGTGTCAGTGATATTCCGGACTGGTGTCAGCGATACATCAGACCGTTATTGATGATATGACGATATGTCAGACTGGCGACAGTGATACGTCAAATTGGTGTCAGCAATCCGTAAGACTGGTGTCAGCGATACATCATACTGGTGTCAGTGATACTCCGGACTGGTCTCAGCAACACTTCAGACCGTTATTGATGATATGTCAGACTCGCGTCAGAGATACGTCAATAGGTGATACGTCTAACTTCAGACTAGTATCATTGACACGTCTTATTTCAGACTGATTTCAAACTGGTGACAGTGATGCGCCTAACATCTGACTGGTGTCAGCGATACGTCTTACTTCAGACTGGTGTCGATGATATGTCTGACTGGAATCAGTGGTATGTCAGACTGGTGTCAATGATACGCCAAACTGGTGTCAGCAATCCGTCAGACTGGTGTCAAGGTACATCAGATTGGTGTCAGTGATACTCCAGATAGGTTTCAATAATACGTCAGACTGGTGTCAGTGATATGTAGGTCGTAGGACGGGTGTCAATGATATGTAGGACGGGTGTCGATGATAGTGATACGTCAGACAGGTGTCAGTGATGTGTCTAACGTCAGAATAAAACAAAAAATTTTCAGAATAAAACAAAAATTTTATTTAGCATTTCATTGAACACACCTAAAATTACTAAAAATATGTACGAACAAAAAGCTTATAATTATAAATGATTTCTGATTTCAGGGTAATATGGGAGTAATAATGATAGAGTGTTCTAGTTGAGGGATTCTGATTTCAGGGTAATAGGGGAACTCTAGCATTAGAGCATTCAAACAATAGGGTTCTGATTTCAGGTGTTAGGGAATTATTTTATTGATAGGAGTTATATATTGTTAAGGAGTTAAATATTGTTAGAGCACTCTAATATGGAGTGATCAAGGAACATAATCTGATATGTGTTTGACTTAGCTTACGCCGATTAGAAGACCTCCTACCTAGTGTGGGTAGGCTTTCAAATGCTGGTGAAATGCAAGGTCGCAGGGCTGGAGGCTTATTGCTTCCTTTTGAGTGTACCAGCACTTTGAAGCTAGGATAGTCTTTATTTCTAGTATATTTTATTTTAAGAATATTTTATTGTGTTCATATAGTGTAAGCTAAATCAATTTTCTTAAAATGGAGTTTCAAACTCTTTCAACATACTAAGTCTATACCAAGACGTCTGTTCAATCTGAGGATACCTTAGTGGTAGAAATTAAGAAGTGTACTATTTAAGGCAGTAAGCAATTTTACTGCCTTAAATAGTACACTCCTTAAATTCTACAAGTCTTAATTTCTACCTACCGTAATTTGTACAATACCCAAATTTTAGAAAATTTTGTTCAAGTAAAGATTTGTACATCTATCTTTTCCTATCTTTTCTTTCACTACAATATCAAGGCATTCTATTTTCTCTCAATACAGGTTCAGAATTTTACCAGCGATAGCATCACTGCAAACAAAAATGAACTTGGTGATATGATAAAACAGTATAACTTGATTAAAATTATAGGCATTTCTTCCAGCTTCTTCATCTTCCTGCATCTTCCATAATCCATATCTTCAATAAGCCCAATAGAACCATCTTTGATGTTTTCATCAGGAAACAGGCCTTCAAAATTTCCTTTGGAATCATCGGCCAATCTTTTGATCAAACGGAGGCAATTTAGTCCTAGATTTGCCTGATTTTTGGAGAAATTTTACTGCCTTAATTAGTACACTTCTTAATAAGTACGTCCTTAATAAATACACATCTTAATTTCTACCACTAAGGTATATTAATATTTTATTATCTTTATTTAATCATCATATTAATGTAAATCTATGCTTCAGAAGTGTCAAAATATCCTGAAAACTAATTCTCTTAATGTAACAAGAGGGTGGATTCAATTGACTATAGAGGGCACAAGCTACCAGAATACCACTCAGTTCGAGATGGAAATGCAGAATTGGACATCAACAGCTATTCTGCACATCACAAACATAAGACAATTACAGTGCAGGTAGGTTATATATAAAGGTTATAACAGTGTATTATCATGTTATCACAATTTCAACAATCATGATTGTTATTCAAAGAATTTGCTTTGTTTTTGACACCCTTGATTTTATTCTTAGTCCATTTCCATATAAGAGGCCTAAATAAAGGTTCATAAAACCTATATAACCCATGCAATTTAATGATAAAACCTCACTTACATTCAAGGGGGAGATGAACCAGAAGAAAAAGGTTGCAGAATCAAATGCTGCCCAACTTATGTTGGATAGTGATGACTTCAAGGAATACATCAAGACAATGTGACTTGAATCTGTTATATTTGAGGATAATTATGTTTTATATCTATATAAATGTAAATATTGAAACATTATGATAAACTTAATCAATGAATATTGGAGTGAATGTAAATATATTGGCATTTGTAAATAAAGTGATTATAAAAAAGATTCAATGTTATTCAATGTTATGATTATATTATTATGATGAGTTATACACAGTAATGATGAATTGTATTCATTCTTGATATTTTCTGGCTAGTTTTCATCTTCACCAAGTGCCAGTGTTAGCTTTTACTACACTGACTACCATATTATTATGTGGACTCTCATTATACTATGTTTGCATCTATTCACTGATATGTGTGCTCATAGGTTGAAAGCAACAGGTCGAAAAGTAGGTTGAAAAGGTAGGTAGGAAGGGCTCAATAAAGACCCTTCTCAGCTTGGAAATTGCAGATCATGCTTTCAATTTTCAAGAGAGATGAGGAAAAGACAGTTCCTGTGGTGAAAACCATCCAGACTGGGGCACAGTAAAATTCTGCATGTCCTTTCAACCTTCTTTTCGACCTACTTTTTCAACCTGTTGTTTTCGACCTATGAAGACACATATGCGTTAGAACTTAGAGTTTGATAAATGTATAAAACAAAAACCATTTTTTCAAAAGTTCTAATTTTATTTCATTTATAGTTCACACTCATACAAAAGCAAAAGCAAAGTACCATTGATTTTGACAACATGCAGTGGATATCCTAAGCTGAGAGCAGAACACCACTCTCTGGCAAGATAGGTCTGGTATGCCAACAGCCTATCATATTTCCTGCCAACAATGAAAATTGCTCAGTGAAGTAAAACAAACTTTTTCTGAAATTCAAATTTCGGAAAAAGTTCGTTTCACTTCGCTGAGCTAAGAAGAGAATAAAGAAAATTATTCATTCTATTATGCGGCTCATAAACAATTATCCGTTATTTCAGTTAAGTGAAAATTGGGTTAAGTGAAAGTTGGGTTAAGTTGACTGTAGTGAAATCTCATTTGAACAAGCAGCATGACATGAGGTATGGTTGCGTTTTTAAGAAATCTTTCAGGCCAACAAAGTGATAAGCAGCAAAAGGCAGGGTATGGTCTATAGGAAACTGGGCTGGCTGACAAGTAGCAGAAAATGGTTTTTTTGGTATGTAATCAGGCAGACTGACAAGCAGGAGAATGTAGAGTAAGGTTTGATTTTGGAAAAAAATTGTAAGCTGACAAGCAGCAGAAGGTAGGGCAAGGTTAGTAGGAAACTAGGCAAGGGTAAGGTTAGTAGGAAACTAGGCAAGCTGACAAGCATCTTTTTACAAATATGGCTCAAGGCCAGTTGGTTACCCAAATAGAATGTAGGGGAAAGTATGATATCTGGCAGGCTGATAAGCAGCAGAAGCTTGGGTAAGGTTGGTAGGAAATTTGGATGATTAACAAGTAGCAGAAGCTAGGGCAAAGTTGATAGGAAATCTGACAGGCTGACAAGCAGCAGGAGGTTGGGATACGTTAATATTTGGACACTTCAACATGCCACAAAGCACCCAAGTGGCAATTTGCCACAAAAGGTCAGGACACCTGGGCAATTAATATAGCCCTTAAAAAATGTGTTCCAGAGGAACTGCACAAGGATCTATACTACACACTTTTTGAATCACACTTATCCTACTGCATATCGGTTTGGGGCAGCATACCACAATATCAAATGAATGAAGTACATAGAATTCAAAAAAAGTGCATTAGGGTGTTATTTGGTGACCTTGAAGCATACAAGAATAAGTTCAAAACTTGTGCTCGTGCAAGAACAATAAATGCTCAATTCTTAGGGCCTGAATTTTATGAAAAAGAGCACACTAAGCCACTATTTCAAAGATATGGAATCCTCTCAGTGCAAAATCTTTACTCCTTCCACTGCTTTATGGAATCCCTCAAAATACTTAAATTTCGAACTCCAAATTTTTCACTGTACTCTATCTATAATGTTTCAAACTCATAATGATGAACTCATTCCTCCTCCTCCATCAAACCACTAATTCATTCATCAATCATCAGTTATGTGGAATTTGCTTAGAAAAAGTTGGTATATCTGACGATTTTCATGTAAAATTGCTTCTGTCAAAGAAATCCTTAAGAAAATGCTAATTTGATAACCAGTATTAAGCATGATAACCTCCACTGGCTTCCAAAGCCATGATTTTGATATAAAGAAAATTTAATTTCCAACCAACTTTGTCAGCTTATTTGACCCATGCTTGGGCTTGTTGTTTCTGGATTTCTATCAGGGGCAAAAAACATATCCCAAATAACTATCCCAAATGCAATGTCCCTCATTCAGCAACTGTATAATATTAAATATGCCCATAGTTGATTATCACTTTGATTGCATATGTTACAAATAATGGTATTGAGGAATTACCATCCATCTATGAGTTGTTAAGTGTATCTTCATAGTTCTCCCTGAAATTTATATCTATGTAAGTTATTTATTTATTGTTGATTTATATTTGAAATAAAGCTTATTACCTAATTTACCATTTGCAATTTATAGTAGCCCAATTGGCACCATTTATAAACAAATTCTCCATATTCTAAGATACTACTGCATCAGCTGTAAAGTTTTTAATGAAAAAAGGCAAACTAACATAGCAAATAAGTAAAACTTTAGCGCGAAATTCAACTACCATTTGCCCAATTGGTACTCAAAAACCAAACTAATCTGTCAATTCTGTTCAGGTTCGCACTATAGCAACAGCCTGTGTGTTTCCTTTCCCCTAGAACATAGAATTTGACACCCTGTTGAAATTATGCCCTCATTGTGAAATGTCTCCTCTGAAAACACTCCAAAAAATACTTCTAAGTTAAGGTTCAACACTTAATCATAGGATACATGGTCATGAAAAACTTTGTCAGTTTTAAACTCTTGTTACAGATGAGTGCATTATGTATATTGTTAACTGAGTGTAAAATTAGGTTTATAATAGATTGTAAAATGGGATAAAAATTTGATTACTTGTTTCACTTGATTACTTGTTTCACTTGATTACTTGTTTCACTTGAGCTTTCATCTAAGTAAAAATCAAGTACACACTGTGGAAATAGAGTCAGTATCATCATAATCTGTTCTCATTTCTGATAGGTACTATTGTCACACCTGACTGCTTCTATTTCCATTTGGTTTCAAGTGCCACAGCCATGAATTTTCTGATATTTATAATGCTTCATTGGGTAATGAGGATGTCAGTCATACAAGTAAGAGGCCATGTAATAAGAAACAGCGCCCCAATTTATTAATTTAACTTGATAGGGGTAGATAACATATATATAACTATATAGAGAGATAATGGAATATTAGACAAAAATACTGCACCTAAGTCAAAAACAAATAAATATTGAATAAAGCAATGAAATGAATAATTGCATTGGTTGTCTGAGTAACAAAATAGATTAAAGATAGTAATAAAAACAGTTTAGGTTTAGGTAGCATAGGGTAAAACGGGGTGGGAGTGGGACAGAGGTAAAGAGGACAAATTAGTGAAAATGGAACACCTGGGGAAAAGTGGGACACTTAACGGAAATTTCAAAAACCTTCACCTATGCAAAGCCAGGTGAAGACTACACTTAAAGAGGAACACTGTCAAATGATGTAAGAATCGATGGGGTAAAGTGACAAATTTTCAAAATTTTCCAAAGCAACACCCCAACAGTATTTTCATGCAATAAAGCCACTGTAAAGTGGGACAGTCATATTTTATATATTTTACCCATTGTGGGGTAAAGTGGTACAGCAATAACAATTGATTTTTATAATGATCTAGACATTTATTTGTTATAATTTAGATGGAATTTATTGCCAGCAAAGACTTTACAGGTGAGTGGGGGAAAGTGGAACAGGAATGTAATCTGATTATTTGGATTGGTGGGGGTAATGTGGGACAATTGATAAAAAGTATGGAACTAATCGAAAATCGCCCTGTTTTGTGGACTTATTTATGAGAATATCAATTATGCCTATTAAAACTTTTTAATACAGCATCACGAATTAAAATTATTGATTTTTATTGAATTTTTTGACAATTTTTAAGAACTGTCCCACTTTCCCCAAAAATTATTATACCATATCATTTAGTGCTATTTTTTAAGAAAAAATAAATTATACAAACCAAAGTGAAAAATCTTGATGAAAACAACCTCCCATATAATTGTTTCCTTAGGAATACAAGGATTTCATTTAATCTGACTTGACTGTCCCATTTCCCCTATTACATGATTTTCAATGAAAATAAAATTTCATGCCTGAGAAACTTATAAGGGATGTTTTAATAAACAAATTATGAATTGCAAATGCTTTTATTGCTTATATTGTGGATAATTATCCTTGTTAACTATCAGTGACCCTCTTTCCCCACAACGTGTTAATTATAGGTAATTACATTTTCTCATTAAATTTCTGTCATTTTTGGGCTTCACTCAGATGACAACTGAACCGTTGGAATGGAGAAAATCAATAAATGGTTCCCATACAACAAATTTACGAAGTTTTTAGGTGAGCTGGGTAAAGTGGGACATTAAAAAGGCTGTAAATGACCAAAACCAAAATTCTTGCCAAAGAGGTACTTATTTTCATGTTTGGCCATATATGAACTCTCTTTATGAAATTTGAAAGTTTAAATCTAAAAGAATAATTTTGGGGTAAAAGTGAACAATTCATTCAATTCTCCACTTGCCCAATTAGACTCAATCTTTTCTCTGTTCCAAAGTGGTTTATCTGGCTTATTCTAAAGAACTGTATGTCCGATGAAGAATAAACTTCTCAAATGGTTATCTCAGGGCTACAGAGAGACTGTCCTCTTTTACCTCCACATGGGGGGGGTGAAGTGAGACATGCTGGGGGGAAAGATGGACAGCTTTTTTCTATATGAAAACCATTGGTTGAGATTTTTTCGACCAATTCTATGGAAAGAGGATGGGTTCATTGCTAAAATCATCAACCAAAAATTAATTTTTCGTTAAAAGTGTGACTGTGGCACCTGAATATGTCTCAAATTGTCCCGCTTCACCCCGCTTTACCCTAGAGAATATAAGGATTTCTTCCAGGTTCTTCGTCAATTTAATCAAAAATAGGACAAGTTTGTCGCGCGCGCCCACCGAAGGCGAAGGGGCCATGGCCAGACAACGTATGACACTATGACATGGACAAGGACAAGAGGAGTGGTTAGGAACATCTTCAAATTGATTAATTTATTGTCAGAGTTCACACGTTGTCTGACCATATTATTTTTGTGAAATTTCGGCCGACACGAGCGCCCGCCGATGCAATGGCGAAGGGGTCAGACAACGTCTGCCAAGGTTACGTGCACGGAGCTGGAGTGTGCGGCGCAGCTGGTTGGTGGAAGCGCTTCGCCCACGCGACGCCATGACGTGGGGAAAAGTGTGCGCGGCCGCGGCAAAAGGTATGGTAGAACCACTCACTCACTCATTAAGTCATATTTGTCAAATAGAAGTCAATATACTGATGTGCTGAGCCACCAATCCTCGAAACTAAAAATACAATATGGAGTACCACAGGGCTCTGTCCTTGGCCCCTTGCTTTTCTTAATTTACATAAATGATATATCTAACTGCTCTAAACTGGGTGAGTTCGTACTTTTTGCAGATGACACCAACATCTTTGTTACAGGAAAAACTGCAAAGGATGCCTATTCAAAAGCAAACTTAGGCGCCCGTAACGTTCGTCGGTCGATCGAATGGAATTGGTCGATCGATCAACTCCATTGGAACGAATGGTATGTTTTACTGGTCCCTAATGACTTGAATCATGTTTAAATGAGCAATATTAAGTTTTTTCTCTACTGGCTCAAAGATTTTCTATTTAAAACACATCAGTCGATCAAATGAAGTTGATCGATCGACCAATTCCATTCGATCGACCGACGAACGTTACATGCACCTAACTACTTAAGTCAGTACATCAGTATATGATTCTTAATAAACTCCATATCAATCAATCCAAATGCTGTTACATGTACTTCAACCCTAGGAGAAAAAGTGAGGCTGGCACCACACATGATGATAATCTTAATCTATTTATCAACAAGCATAAAGTCAAAAAGTAAAAGTAGCACTAAATTCCTAGGTATCAATATTGACGAAAATCTAAACTGGGACACCTCATATCAAAGAATGTGTTTAAACTCAACTATGCTATTGCAACTCTATCAAGAATCAAAAAGTGTATTCCAGAGGTACTCCCACCCAAGTTTTTATCATACGCTATTTGAGTCTCACCTAAATGTATTGTATATCTGTCTGGGGTATTCCTGATACAAAAATATCGGAGCTCTTTGTTATACAGAAAAAAATGCATTAGAATTCTATTTGAGATTATAATGCATTCATTGATAAGTTTAAAACCTGCTCCAGAGCCAGGCCTATTGGATCCCAAGTACTTGAGTCGAATTCTACTGCAAGGAACACACTAAACCCTCTTTAAAAAATATGACATCCTTACTGTTAAAAACCTCCATAGTTACCACTGTTTTATGGAAATATTTAAGATAATCAAATTTCAAAGTCCCATTGCCTTACACTCACTTTATAATTTCAAAAGATCTTCTACCAAATTCATTATAACCCCCCACCCATCTAAACACTTCGTTTACCAATCTTCTGTTCTCTGGAATACACTTCATCAAAAGTTGCAGCTTGATTCTACTTCTAGCCTAGGTCAGGTAAAAACAAGGCTCAAAGATGCCATACTCAAAAACCAGCATAGCATGAAGAAGTTGAATGGCTCCCCCTCCACATGACTTCAACTTCAAGTTAATAAAGCTTTGAAGCTCCATACTGATTAGAGTAGGTCTTGCCCAAATGTTAACATTGTAGCAGTCGCTAAATTTACAATATAACTTTATTCTCAGATTAATTTCAAGCCCTAGAGGCTTTTTAACTTCTTCCAGGTCCAAGTGGGTGTTCTTGTTTGTTAATATACTGTGCTATTTGTTCATACAATAGCACTTTTGTATTGAAGTTGTATCCATAACTAGGTAGCTGTTGTAAAGGCCAATCATAATTTTATTGAATTTTATATTATTTTAATTTGATTTAATAATATAATATAATATAATGATTTTACTATAAAGTAACTCGATTAACTCTATTAAAATAAGCTAATAAACTTCATCATTCGTTTCCACACCTTATATCCAAGGTGTCAAAAAAAAAAAATAAAAATTCCACAATCTAATACTTCACTATTATTTCATACCTTCACAAGGTACCCCCAAAGTCAGAATTAGAAAATAGAAAGAAAGATGAACATAATAAGTTAATTGACCCCTGCTTGAATTAAAAGTGGTATAATAATAAATAATTGACTGAAATAAATAATTAAGCCATAGTTAGAATCCAAAATGCTAATAAAGCAAAACCAGTGAAAAATAACAAAACTGATTTAACATAAATACCTACAAAAAAACTACTGTCAATAAAACAATTATAAAGGCACCTGCTAACTATGCAATAGTACTTGGTCTGACATAGGTGTTAATACCTTTTCTCTTTGCAATATATTTGTTTTCCATCAAAATTATTAAACTTTGATTTATTTTCTAGACAACCAACTCCTTCAATCTTGTCTAATATAAGATTTGAAACTTGCCAATAGTTGTCAGCATTTTCATGTAAAACATTCATTCTTGAAAACTTCCAAATTACTCTTAAATGCATTCATCATTTTGAAGACTTAACATAGTTTGGTAGCTTATTCCAGTAATTCACAACCCTTTCAAGGCAGAAAATGAGCTCTTAATTTGCAATATCAGAAACACTAGATTTAACACTTTTATGTAAAATGTTCTTTCCTGACCTACCAAGTCTAAATATATTTCCACCATATTGAACTTTATCATTTAATATTTTATATGTTTCAATAAGGTCACCACCTCTTAATCTCCTTTCACCTAATGTTGTAAGATTAAGCCTTCCAAACGCTATATGGTAAAAGTCCAATATCATCAACTATTAATCTTTGGCAAATCTACGCTGTACAGATTCAAGCTCCAAAATAGTTGACCAGTTTCCCATGGCAAATACTTGTGTTCCAAATTTGAACACAATACTCTAACTTGGTCTTATCATTGTTTTTATAGATACGATTTAAAATAGCTGGACTGTCACGAGTAAGCATGTTTTCTAGTTACCCAAGCAATCATTTTATTAGCATCTTTAATACAAGAGTTAATGTTGTCTTTCCATTTTAATTGATTATTCACAACAATTCCAAGATCTTTCTCAGATTGCACACTATCTAAAACAACTTCATCTATTCTATATTCATTCAAAACTCTGGTCAAACTCTGGTCAAACTCTGCCAGTTATCGAAATGGGTGGTAAAGTTCTTTGCTATGTTCATAAGAGTAAAGTACTAGGCATAACTATTGACGAACATCTATCATTTGTTAATCACTCAAACTTAGTACTTCGAAGTTGCTGGTATGCATGGAACAAACTGTCTTGTTGCACATCACGTAAACGAGGATTGAACTCATCAAGCCTCCAGTTGCTTTTCAGGACTGTAGTGCTCACAAAGATACTGTATGCAGCCCCCATATGGTTACACAAGTGCTTGGATAAATTCAAAGACCTGTTTGCTAGAGCTATTTTAAAAATTACTGGATCGCAATTCCATTTCTCTAAAAAGCTGGGAGAGTTAGTAACAGGCATTCCACCCCTAAAGATCATGTTGCAAGAAGTCACAAATAAGTTTATCTTAAAAGCTCTTGCACAAAGGGATGAAGTCACTTCTCTTATATTACAAATAGAGTCTTATCCAAGGAGTCAATACTATGGCCAAGTAGCAGATGTAAAGAAATTCTTACATTGGATGCATTTATTAAGACATAAGTCTGGGGGCCAACATAGCCCCACACCTGTCCCTAAATCAATGCATAACATGTCCCTTGGTTGATATTCCTCTTGACTCTCTCTGTTCTATGATAAGGATATAATCATTCAGTATCGCTGTCATCTGTGGGATTTGCATGTCAAGAAAAATATTGATGCATTAATAAAGAATGACCCTCTCACACTCGAACCCTATGAAGAAATCGTGGAGAAAGTTAAAGAAATAGTCTGCACATTTAATTGCATCACTAATCCTATTGTTTCAAGGAATTGCTCTCGTTATTTCACAACAAATGTCATGGATTTTGTTCATGGACACTGCCTTCGTTTTCAGGACTTTTGTTTCTCAGTATTGAAATACAATAAGGCTATTGAAATACCAATTTGTTTAGAGTGTGGGACCCTTCCTGATTCAACAGGTCACAAATTATTTGAATGTTCTGCCTATGATGGCAAGGTTATTGAACAGCGATCAAAGCTCATAGAACTGCAATCATGGGGTGTACATTATCATTTGAAGTTGATTTTCACTGATGACAGAGAAATCAAGAATGTTTTTAATTCTCTTGTACAGACAATTTGCTCACAATCCGTTTTTGATGATAATTTTTTATGTATTGACATTGAATAATTATCCAGGAAATTATTTATTCTTTCCATAAATAAGATTGCAACAATTTCTTTATTGATTAAGATTGCGATAAATTTATAATATGTATTTACTGATATACAGTATACACAGCATAAGGAATATGTTTATTTGGGCAACCCACTGTTAGTTAGTACACTGCTTTTTATATTTTCATGGTTGAATAGCATTGATTTGGTTAATTTCATAGTTCTTTTTAGTAAATAAATTATAGTCACGCATATTTAGCAATTATATTTGTTCTTTGGGCTCGCAATTAGGAGCGTATCAGACTAATTAATTAATTAATTATTCATTCAAGGGATTATTATTATAATCAAAATGCATGACTTTGCATTTCTTAGTATTAAACTTAAGAAGCCACAAAGATTCCCAGTTTTCAAGTGATTTAAGATCAATGTCAACAGTTTCTTGGTTATCACTGCTTGCATTTACAATTAACTTATTGATAATGTCAGGAAGATCATTAATATATAGAATAAATAACAAGGGACCCAAGACTGAGCCCTGAGGCACTCCAGATAGTACTTTTCTAAAAGATGAATAGTTTCCCTAACACAAGTGCGTAAAGTTCGTTCACTTAGGAAGTCCCTTAAAATAGATAGTGTTGAGCCTTTGATGCCATAATTTTCCAACTTAGTGAGAAGCCTGTGATGAGGGACTGTGTCAAAAGCTTGCAAAATCAAAGTAAACAAATCAACAGGATATCCTGAGTCTAGAAGATCAATTATGGCATCAACAGTCTCTAATAAATTTGATAAACAGGATTTGTTTTCAACAAAACCATGTTGGTGTTCACTAATATCATCCTTGACAAATTCTAAGACATGGTTTCTAATAAATTTCTCATAAACTTTACATAGGATGCACGTCAAGGATACAGGTCTGTAGTTGAGAGGATCTGTCTTGGCATCTTTCTTGTGTAGACTGATGATGTTAGCAACTTTCCATAATTGAGGAACCTTCTGTTCATTGATACAATTGTTAATAAAACAATAAAATTTAATAAAACAATAAAATTTATATTTTGTAGCACATTATACCAATAATTGACCATAAATTTCTCTTAATCTTAGAACAATCAAGGTTCAGATTAGATAATCAATAGGCATATTATGAACATAGTATAGTGATATAATAATTTTAAAAACAGAACATATAAAAAATATAAATAAGGTCAGGATATCCTAACAACTTAATTAATGAAATACTATTTAATTAATAACGCCTGTTATTAATGATAAAACAAACCAGGCAGTAAATGTTAATGAAATATATTATGATATATCAAGTTTAAATTTGGATTTTGTTGTGGCTACAGGAAATACTTAGGGTACTTTGGGTACCACCTTGGTACAACAAATAATAGATTCAATCAAGAATTTAGAACAAAAAACTACCAATATGAGGTCAAAATGTGAGGGAGCTGTCAGAAACATTAAAAACTAAATTACTTTGAAAAAAACTAAGTTAGGTTTAGTTAATAAATACCATGATTAATATTATTGAATAAATAAGAATTATAAAATTAATTAATAGTCAGTTTTTACATAAACTCATTAAGAACACAATTTAGTTTAGTTCTTTTCTCATCAGTGTTGATTAAGAAATGTGAAGGTGTGTTTCCTTTTCATTTCATTTTATACAGACATTCCAACACACAACTTTCACCTGTCATTGAATGTTAAAATTTTGCATTATGCAAATTTCTAAATAATGTGAGAACTTGCTGTAAATAAAGAAAATTTGAGTATTTTAAAGCTAACCCAAAATTGAAGCTATTTGCTGTAATATAGCTAAGTTGAACATATTTCTAAAGTTTCATTGAATTGCAATTGCTATGTTTAAAACTGTGATTATGGCATTCCCAAGGTTGGGGATGTCCTGATGACTGATTATTTTAACAGGGAAAATTTCCTTTAACCTGTTTTTTTCCATAAGAAGATGTTGGGCAAAAACAGATAGAAAAATTTTTGTTGAATTTAACCCGTTTTATTTAAAAAATTTTTTCCCGATGGAAAACCCCAGTAAAAGAAACCCCTTTGAAGCTTCCCGGTTTTAAGGGGAAAAAAATATTTTAAAAAAATTTTCATGGTTAGGTGACCTTTTTTGAAAAAATATACGGGGGGTTGGGCTCTTTTTTTTAATTTTTAAAAAACTTCATTAACAAAAAAAAAGCTTTGGGAAAATTGTGCCCCAAATTAAAAGTTTTAAAAATTTTTGAACAAATTTTTATGTTCCAGAACATAGTCCTTTGGGTCAAATGTTAAATTTTATCTAGTTCTTGCACAGGTTTTATAGTATTCTCATGATCAAAATTCAAACCCAAAAAATAAGCGTAAATCCCCGATGTTAAAAATAGGTTTAAGTTTATTATTTGAAACAGAACCCCAAC
>WFMF01000839.1:0-30637 GCA_011033025.1 Beroe forskalii | reverse complement strand
TACGTGGATTTAGTGAGCTGCTACCTGATTGAAGGATAATGCTTCCAAATCAAGTAACAAGTGTATTAACCACTGTATTTGGGGGTAATGATCTGATTAACGGATATTGGTAGTAAGCTTTGGACGCCCAGTCTTATTAATGTAGATGTTAACTACCTCTCCGATTTTATTAATGATTCAGGGCAAGTCATGTCTTACAGAGATTTCTGTATTAACACCCCTGCGGCGTAGCTGGAATATTATATCTAAGAGACACTACGTCGACATTAAAATGGCTATCCGTAGATTCAGTAACCCAGATATCCCCAGTAGGGATCTTGCTAATATTGACACTAACCTTTGCTTGCAGTTCTTCACAGATACCTATCGTGATATTAAAGCAAGTAAGATTCGTGATGCCTGCAAGCACACATTGCAGTTTGAGGATATGGTACCTCTCAGAGCGGAGTGTGACCTGGGGTCCAGTCCTATAGACTGGGGTGCAGTTTTAAGGTGATGTACAGTGGTTTCACTAGGAATTTTAAAATTTTACAGTTCCAATATAAATTGCTTATGAGGATTTCGACTTGCCGTTACATGAGATTCAAAATGAATATTGATACGGTGAGCCCGGACTGCATTTATTGTCTGAACAAGCCTGAAACCCTGCATCATATTTTTATTAACTGTCCTAGGACTAGTATTTTATTCACTTATGTGGAACACCTTATTATTGACAAGATTGACCCTGGGTACAGTGACCCCGACAAGGTCTTCTATATTACTTGCAGTAGCAATTACCCCTCAGTTAATTTCATCTGGGCCTCTTTCAAGTGGTATATCAGTCGTTCATTTCAATTATCTAAGGCACCCACGTTAGCAGGATTTACAAACTTCCTCCGTAAATTGTTCTATGGAGAGAAGGCGGAGTTGGTGGAAGTGGTCAAGACCACCTTTGGTCTGGAGGAGCAACCCGTTCAGGGTTCATAATTTGTTTTCATGGTTTTGTATTTGTTATCCTTATTTTCCTTACTTCGTCAGCGACATGTTCTGCTCAACTCTCCTATCTTGTTCACAGTGGTCCCTTCATTTTTCCTTTTCCTTCTGGGAGTGTGCTTAGGATCCTCAAGTCTTGGATTCCGTATGTTTGGATCTCCTATGCATCGGGGGTATACCCTCAGCGATGGTAGCCACACCCTTAGGTTTAGGACTAGTCTTGGCCCGGGAACGGGCGTATAAGGTGGCTACCGTCAGAGGTTGGGGATTATCTTGTCCAAGACTGCCCCGAAAGGCAGTGTGGTGGTGCGCCGGTGCCTGCCTCCAGTCCGCGTTCTGGCCTTGTATACCCAGATAGTTGTTAGCATGCAAAGGGCAGGGCGCGGGCGCCAAAAAATCCTGTTTGATTAAGTAAGTTGATTATTGAATAAGACATGAACATGTTAATTGTTTTAAAATAGGTGTCTTTCACTTTCAATTTCATAGGACACGCCGCTGTAGATGCGTTTGTTATGACATTATTATATTGCAAATACATAGTACACAAGATTTACTGACATTTTGATTTGAATTTGATAATGTGTTTGCTTTATGTTGCAATGATTGATTGATCTGTTAATTTCCATAAAAAAAAAAGATTCTAAACTTTGACAATTTCATGTGATTTAGCTAAATTCGGAAACGGCGAAAGCGTGATAATTGCATTTAAAGTGCATAATATCACTAAGGTTTTGTGAGGGATGGTTTTTGGAGATGAATTGGTCCTAGCCAGGCGAACTCTTTGGTTCGATAACTGTGGTAGATATATAGCAAAGAAATCTTCTGTAGAATAAAACGCCATTTCATTCTGAGTTATAAATAATTGAAGTCTATAAGAGCGTGAGGGAAAGTGTGGTGCGTGAGAGGGAAAGTGAGAGGGAAAGTGGGATGCGTGATGAATGAATCAAGAACTTATAACCTGAGTTAAATCTACAAAGTAGCGAAGGATAAGACCATTTAAAATTCATGGAGATTGTATTTGCACAGAAAAAACAAAAAAGCGGGATCTACGACAAACATGTCCTTTTAAAAGCGTTTTAATCCAAGCACTCAATTAGCATTAATATTAATAACCCAAACAATTAATATAATAATGATATGTAAAGTCTACAGAGCTGAAAATAGGCTAGAACAACTAAACCACGGCACAGCCAGCTGAGGGTAATTATAAAAAACATTGCTGTAATTTAGACGCTACCACAACTAACTCGAGTACTAATGAAGTGCCGATAACGTACCAAGGAGTTGATGTGCGTGTGTGCAGTTACCTCATAATAAGAAGAATTATTAAGAAGAAAAACAAATATTTGGCGAGCTGCGTCTTTACTACCCCTGAGTTGGGCCACCACCTTGCCATTCGGAAAGGAGTCTGACTCATCAGGTGAGAACTCAGGGACCTAGTTATCCAATATTCAATTTTGCAGAGTGGACAAGTGTTCCCAGGCTTGCCGTGGTCCCCATTGTGATGTTATGAATGGGTTCGAGACAGACCAATGTGACTTTAGTCCACAGCTCATCCTCAAACAAGCAGTTATCTTACTCTGTTCTAGATCTAGGGTATCTTACCAGATTCTATTCGTGTATAAGGTTGTTCAGGCACGTAGAAGGTGCATGATACATAAAATGGACCTGGTAGTCCTGCTACTTGAACAACTGCCGAAAATTAAGATCAAATTAAAATTTGCCCGAATTTCGATTTGTTAGTTAAATGGGTCCTATCCAATAACTTTCAGAACTAGTCAAATTTTTAAGAACATTATATAGGCCATGCTAGTTTCTCATAAAGTCAAATAATAGCAATTTTAAGGTGGCGCTGAAAACCCATCTTTATCAGCATGCACTTGGAGTTTTCTATTTTCAACATTAGTAAGCCATTTACTAAATTTTCAGTGTTTGATTAACTTATAAGCATACATTTTAAGCTCTAGGATCTGTTTCTTGCATATCTGGTTACCTAGTTTATTCCGTTTTGTTTCCGCTTTGTTACTTAGAACTTGCTCATCCATTGTTAAGCGGAATATAAGTATATGTTTATTATTATTATTATTATTATTACTTCGTACATAATACATATACCTTGTAAAAACCGGTGGTGGTTCCGGAGAATGGAGATTTAGTGGAATTTTTAGAGCCGTTTACAAATTCGATGCGTATTATAGACGGGAAGAATATACCTCAAATTCTATTGACATAGTGTTGAATAACCTCGACCAGAAGACGCCAGAATTGAGAACGCAATTACGCAAATTCCTTACAACTTAATAATCGTATGTCTTTTATAAAATGCAATTTAAGAATATTTTTGACAGTAGAACAACATATTATAATAAATTTAACAACATAGACTTTTAGTTATATAAAATATTCATTTGGTTATCCTCTAGCCAATGGAATGTTCATGTTGAAGACGGCAATTGAGTACAGGAGTGTAAAATTTCCTATTTTAAAAATCAGCCGATTAATAATAGCTCAGAATTTCGTTAAATGTTAGCCCTCTTATCATCCTTTTTGGACTGCACGTCTTAATTTGATGGCATGAAATAATTCAAAACAATTTGTCGAATTCCCGTCCTAAGGACTATGCTGTAAGTTCTGGAAAAATGGGCGTGGCCCTACCAAGAGGCTCTTTCCTCAGTGTGATATATTATCTAAAATCTCTTGAAGAAATGGTATCGATCATTACCAGCTGGAATCTGCTGACGGTGAATTATTTTCTAAAAGTTTCAATTTTTCTTGTCAAAAATGGGCAATGCTTCAGGGTGAACCAGAATTGCTAAAAGCTGTCAAAGAGTTATATTCGTCACAACGTACTCGATGTTGAAATAAAAACACAAAATTTAGAAACTTTATATTTTGCCACATGATTCGTTCCCAAAAATTTCGAGAACATTTTCCTGATTTATTTTGAACTTTATGGTACTCGTTGCAAAACAACAACAGGAATTTTATGAAAAATTGAAAAAAGACATGACATAATGATATTATATAGTTGCATTTAAATAGGACAATTTATAATACATCATAATCTAAGTAAGATTTAAGTCAAGCAACTTGGAAAAAATGCCTGTTTAAGTAGATAGTTTATTAACTATATAGAAGACTATTTAGATCTGGACTTTGTAACTTTCATGACTCTATCGTGATACCAAAAGTTTTAAAAGCCTTCAAAAACTATAAAATAGTTGGTTCTATAGAATCACATAAAACTCAGATTTAAACATGAAGCATCTTTTTTCTCATCCAAAGAAAATTTTGCAATTCAAGTCCGATTTCATGGGGGAAAGATGATATTACATGATATTTAGTATTTACATTCTCATGACTTGCTACCAAATTTAACTAGTCCACTGGTAGCTTTCACAGGTCAAGAACATTTCTAACAGTACGTGTAAAGTTAGTATCCGTACAACCCTCACAAAGAACCATCTTAGGCCTCAGCCAAACCCTCCTCAATGCCTTTTTGTAAAACAGAAATGCGATTGGGGAGGGAAAAATTAAATCATACCCTAATTCATAAAACAGGAAATATCAATATTATAATGGCTGGGCGGTCAATATTCAATCGCGAATCTTTTAGCGATGTCTTATGGCTAAATTATCAGTAGATATATCTAATAATCAATCAGGCATCCAAGTGAAACGTGAAATTCAGGGGTGAGAACTATCCATGATAAATTTACGATCATTTAATCATATCAGAAAAATGTCACTTCATATTTTATAAAAGCTCAAGGCGTGTTCTGGTTCAGAAAGTAAAGGAAATAAATCAACCAAGTGATATAAGCAAGTGGTATCAGCAACTGAAAAACTCTCTTATTCTCTCCCGACTGTAACCACACACTCAGTACGAAACAGGCAGTGTCTGGCAGTGAATCTGGCAGTGAAACAGGCAGTGTTTGGTAACTTGGGCAGCCCAAGTTGGGCTAAATACATGTAAAATAGACCCCCGTCTTAAAGAAGGCGACGTTTGAAGGATCAAGACGATGGTAAAATGAGTGGAAATGACCAAAAATGAGTGAATGCGAGTGAAGAAGTCAAGAGTAGGCTAGAAAGTGAGTCTGCATTTCATGTGCCCAAAAACAGCGATCTCCGTAATATTTCTTATTGAACAATGAACTACAGTCTATAGTGAAACGAGAAAGATAAAATTTTCTCGTTTTACTACAATAGGACAATGAGAGGAGAAAACACGAACAAGAAACACAAGAAATAAAACCATTTGTGAGGAATCATGTCATCATTTTAATCTAAAAATCTAGTCGATAACTCCGAAGCGTTAGCTTGACGGACTACTCAACAAGGTGCTCGAACTGAGACAAAAGTGAAAGGAGTGAGTGAGGCGTTCAGAGCCGGAAAAGGATGACATTATTGGACGGTGGATATAGAGATGACATCACTCTGGCGTCTCAGAGCCCTATCATATTACACGACATCGTGAGTGTGTGTACTGCAGCAATAATCGTCATGCGTCACACAGAGAAAGAATGAACTGTGCGATGACGTCATTCCTAAATAGCATCAGTACAGCATAACTTCAGGAGTCGCATGCCACTTCATCATCATGCCTTATTAGGAGGCATCAGGGGACAGAGGGTGGGGATTGAGTAACTGGCGCGTAATTTCACAGGTGAATATTTTAACATGACTGCCAAGTGTCATTATTATCATTATGCTTACATAAAATACCAGACATGTGGCAATAGTGTCTCTCATGTTAAGAGACAATACTGTCCAATATATTATATTCTAGGTGGAAGCAGGTGCTCTGAAAATAGTGGCATTCAGAGTAGGTTCTGAATATTTTCATATTTAATAATAATCCAGGATAAATACAAGTTTGGAAGAGGGTTCCAGGAATATATGGGATCGCATTTCCTCCCTATTTCCTTTCCCTCCAGCTGCCCTGGAGACACACTGTCTGCGACAAATCAACGTCACTCTCCGAGGATCGTCCCACTTTAATCGAGTTAGGAGTTTCTAAAAGGGAACATTTATGCTATAGGACGTGTACACGGAAGGTCAAAGTGGCAGTGTAATCACATTCACTTGATAATCCGTGTAAATATTATTTGTGTTTGAAGTGAATTGCACGTATTGCATCATGTTTTTAAAAGATCCTCGAAGTTAAACGAATTGCAAGCTATTTTTGGAGAAGGGCCAAAACTAACAAACCCGCGATATACTTAGTACTGTATTTTCTCACCCATGGGTGACTTTGTGAATAGCATGATCATAAATTTGAAATGTTGAGAAAATACGGCTATTCGCTGTAACAACTAAAACTATGACGGCTCTTAATCTCACATAGCCATCCTTCGACCGTTTTTAAAAAAATTTATTGGTGTTTCCAATTTTCAAAATTAAATGGGTTAACACATCAGATATCGGAGTATTCATGCTATATTATGCAAAACGAATTTATCCTTTCATGAAGTTAAAGGTACCAGAGCACCGGATATTTTCAAGGATAAACGGTCACGCAATATTGACTAAATGGAAGTTAAACTTTGATCATGTTAATGTCTTACGAACCACAGCCGCATATTGCATTTCACTTCCACTCAAATAATGTCCATCAACTCTTCAAAAGCTCTCACTCTTTAATCTAAACTCGCTTCATTCGCATTATGGACAAACCGCAACAAACTGGCTCACTCTTCAATTCACTTCACTTCCATCTCAATTCACGCAAACTCACTTCACCAAAACGTGAATCCCTAAAACTTACTTTACTCAGACTAACTTCACCCAAAGTCACTTCAAACTCACTTCAAACTCACTTCACTCGCAATCATTTTATTCACTTCACTAATTAACTCATTTCACCAATTTACTCACATCACCAATTAAATCACTTCACCCACTTCTCACTTTCCCCAGACTCCAGTCCTTACTGAGTGACCTCACTCTGCAGCAGCGGCAGCAGTAGCGAGGCGTGAGTGTGGTATGCGAGGTATGAAGTTTGGAGTGGGCGTGTGTTTTGCCTGACAGATCGGATTGTCAACAGATATTAGCACTAGCCTAGTACTACATGTATCATTACTACATTTTTTAGGAATATAGGTATGTATCCTCCGATCTTACAATACGATACGCTCGCAGTGACTTATGAGATGCGGATGTGGGATTCCATTCGATATAAACTCCTGAAGCACGATCTATTGAGTGTATATCTATGATAAAACCAGAACAACAAAATATATTCTGCACATGGTATTAAAACATATCTCATGGCATGAACTTCTGAGAAAGTCATGAGGTTCAAGCAGTAAAGATGAACTTATTATATATGCACCTTCAATCCAGCATAATAATCTCGACACTTGAGCATCCCAATCAAAAACAAAGCACCAAGTACTACTACAAATAAATCAGACGGACAAAGAAAACATATATCCGTATGGCTTTAAAATATCATATATATGTGTGTAGGTAGGTAAGCTAACCCCGACTAAAAACAGGTTATTGGCTTGACGAAACCAACAACTGTGACGTCAACGTTGAAACAAAAAGTCCTTGGGTTGTGCTCATAATAATACCAGATCAGAGGGCTGTAATTAGAATGACACGGAGCTATAACAGAGCACAGAAAATATTATATTTCCTATGGTTTTACTGTCTTAATATATATATAACATATTACATATGAGGTCTTTGCTACACAACAAGTTCTCGTTATATATAGTATACGAAAGTACGAACATATTTCATGTACATCAGCTAAAAACAAGAGAGGTCACGTGCCGGCAATGTTAAAGTTTGTACAAGAGCTGCTTTGAATAATTCGCAGCATCTCGTCCAACCCTTCCTCATAATTATTATTAAAGTATTAATGCACAATGCTATGATCTCAGTGAAGCGACCGTGGAAATCATATAATATGGTAATTTATTTCTTTCAATTTATTTTAATCTGTTTTATTTTAATTTATTTCTTTCAATTTGCGCACAACTCTGAGACCAACTGACGGCACGCCGTTGGATAAGAAACGTTAATATTAGACAACACAATATTATTAGGTAACATTAAATTATGCTGACACAACATTGATTGGTAAGAACTATAGAAGACATTATTCTGTTAACGCTAAGATAACCGAACAATATTTCATAAGCTTTGAGACACCATAATATGGTCGACGTTAAGATAAAGAACGTTTTATGACAACCTGTGACAACCAGTAGGATTATTAATAAGTGTTAGGATTAAGGTGATGATTGAAATTTATAAAGTTGCTCAAATTTGTACATTATGACGCATGTAGCAGTGCACTATCCTGTTTTGCATCGCATAAGAGTAATAAAAACGGATAAGCCTAGAATATTTTTTAATTTTCTAGAAAGCTTGAAAAATCACCTTTTGGCATACATACAAACATATTACATACCAGATTCAAAACATTGCTTTTGGTGAATGGTATTGGAAGACTGGAGTCAGATTAAAATAAATCTTAAATTTTCAATTTTTACCGGATCAGACGGAATTGAAAGTATTATATAGGTACTTTTCATAATTTTATAAAATTTGTAAACAAGGGCTCAAGTCTAATTATTAATTGTAATATCGCATCGTCGCATATAATTGGCATATCTATAATATCGCCCTGCAATACGACTATTATAGTCTAAGTAGACAGCGGAACAATGGTTCCAGATGCGAGACTTCAGTCATTGACCACAGATCACTGGTCAAGTTTCAATCTTACGAATGTCGAATTATGCTCAATTTCAATATTTCATATTCACAATTAAAATCTGCAGTGCAGGCTAGTAAGTTGCTAAATTCAAAAAACCCGCAAGGCGGTTTTATTCCGGACATAAAGGTACAAACATTAGCATCTTAACGGGTGATGACTAATTATCTGGAATTATTTCAATGTATTCTTGTGGGCAAATCGAGATCATGTTAGAGCTCAAATATGATTATCCTGGACCTAAAAAGTCTGCTGATTCAGAATAACATCATGAGAAAATTTGAAAACCCTCTTTTTCCATGCTACTGGCCGATTAGTTCGAGAAGGTACAGAAAAATCTTGCACAAAATCTCAATGACTATAATTATCTCCATAAGTGTTATTTAAGCCTTACTATGGGATGATTCTGAGCAGGAGGGTCTCAAGAGTGACTGCAGTAAGTAGCATCACTAACTTATCCAGTGGTGACCCTATGGAACCTAAAACGTGTTTAAAATCGTAAAATCTAGAATAATGTCTCTTTCATAAAACTGTGATTTTGAATAAATGTTAATCCAAAATTCGGCATACCAATATATGGAAGTGGTCCAAAGACATGGATTATGTTTAATGAGGTCCCTGCCACCAAATCTGAGTGTTCAGACCACCTAGGTCCTGTTCTAAGACTCTCTTAAGGCCTGGTGTAGCAAAAAAACACATACATTTTTCCAAAAATTTGGCATTATTTTAGCTCTAAAATCCAAGAATTTTCTTGATCTTCAACGAAAAATGCATGTAGAAGTCTTCAATAGTGTCTCAGCAAACAAAGTTCATGAATCAACTTAGATGGCAACTGATGGGAATGCTTCTGTAGGCAATATTCCAATCATATGTCAGAGAGTCAATCTTTGAATTTGTGCAAGATTTTTTTGCACCCTCTCAAACCAATCGGCCAGTAGCATGGGCAAACAGGGCCTTCAAACCCTCTCATGATGTCATTCTGAATCAGCAGACTTTCAAGGTCCAGAATAAGCACATCCGAGCTCTAACATGATCTCGATTTGCCCACAAGAAAACATTGAAACAATTCCAGATAAATAGTCATCACCCGTTATTATCGCTCCTATCAAATATCAGTCTCTTAAATTAAAATCAAGATTTGTGCAAACCAGACTAGACTATAGGCTCTGCGAAAGGCTACAAAAAGTAACTTGAAACCAAAATTAAATCGTGATCTACCTACTACATGAACCTTGGGGTATGATGTACAGTCAATCTAGAATCTTAGAATACTGTATAATATTTCTATATTTCGTTCTTCTTGGATTGTTCAAAACCTAAATACCTTAGTGGTAGAAATTAAGATGTGTATTTATTAAGGACGGACTTATTAAGAAGTGTACTAATTAAGGCAGTAAAATTTCTACAAAAATCAGGCAAATCTAGGACTAAATTTCACGTCGTTTCACCAATTTTCAACCAAAAATACCGATATGAAAACAAGAAGAGGGCAGATTTTTTCCATTGAATTCAATTTATTTGGGATCTATAGAATATAGACAACAGTAAAACTAGGCGTTCTTGCGAAACAGATTAGCAAATGGGTCAATGAACATCCTAGAGTCAACACCATGTTCTTTGCAACGTTTCACTGCCTCCGTTTGATCAAAAGATTGGCCGATGATTCCGCTGAAATTTTGAAGGCCTTGTTTCCTGATGAAAACATCAAAGAAGACATCGAAGATGGTTCTATTGGGCTTGAGATGGAAGATATGGATTATGGAAGATGTGCAGGAAGACGAAGAAGCTGAAGAAATGCCTATAATTTTAATCGAGTGATAATTGTTTATCATATCAACTTCAAGTTCATTTTTGTTTGCAGTGATGCTATCGCTGAAAAATTCTGAACCTGTATTGAGAGAAAATAGAATGCCTTGATATTGTAGTGAAAGAAAAGATAGGCATAGATGTACAAATCTTTACTTGAACAAAATTTTCTAAAATTTGTGTATTGTACAAATTACGGTAGGTAGAAATTAAGACTTGTAGAATTTAAGGAGTGTACTATTTAAGGCAGTAAAATTGCTTACTGCCTTAAATAGTACACTTCTTAATTTCTACCACTAAGGTACTTCAAGTAAAATATAATAGGTCACTATACTCATATAGAGATCTAAAAATCAGTGCTGCAATATTCCATGTGACTTCATGAACAGGGTCAAGTTTTATTTGTAGCGAATTGATCAATTCTCCAAAGCTCAAATAATTATCAAATTAAACTTGTAATTGGGCTTTTACACAGAATGAGATGACTTTGGGGACATACTGGATAAAGTCAGAATGAAGTACTGACTACTGCCTTAATTCAAAATTTCATGTATCCAAGAGCTAGAGAATACAATGTCACATTTACAAAATGTAACAGGATAATTTTTTTGAATTTATAAAGCGGTAATTACCTAAACATGAAAATTGTTGTACAATAGCCACTCAAAATAGTTAATTTTGTGGGCTCCAGATTTTATTCTGATTAAGATATCATTTTCTAACCTGATCAAAAGGGTCATAAGTCGAATCCAAGAACTTTGTTGGAGTTGGAGTTTGTTCTGAAATTGTAGGTATTTAACCATTCTATGTTTAAAATCCCATTTACCTAGTAGATTAATATACCTGTAGGTTAATATATTATGAAGTTTGTTTCTCTGTTAGGGGGTGCACACACGTAGCTTATAAGCCATGGACTATAAGCCATGGCTTGTAAGCCACGTGTGTGCTGTCGATAACTTACCCATGGACTATTATCCATACGTGTGTCTTGGGTGAAAGTATCGACTATACTCTACAAAAGTGTGGAGATTAGTCCATGAAAAATAGCCGGTCTTAAATGTGGTATTACAATCCACATGGCTTGTAAGCCACGTGTGTCTTGTAGACTATAGTCGACAGAATACATATTCTCGGAAAAGCACTCACGCAATCATGTACATTACTACTAGCCAATGAGAGCACGTTTAGCATACGACGCAGACCAATCAGCGAGCAGGAAATTGAAGAGCGTTGAATTTCACTTATTACCTACGGTCAGCTGTGAGTCCTGAATTTCGAAGTTCTCTAGTTCCACCTTGTTTACTTTGCGATATTGTTTATAAATTGATTTGAATCATAGAAACTTTTAACTACTATACTTTGAATATACAATTGAATATATGAGTATATGTAAAATAGAACTGTCATATTGTATAAAACTCCCAAATATAATCAGATAAGTCCTGTTTTGTTGCACTCAATATTTTAGAAGATTGGTAAAAGATACTCTTAAAAACCTAAAGCCTTAACATCTTATAAACATGATCAAAACGTCAAATACACTTCTTTGCTGTTCGGAACATAAATCCCAATGCACTTATTCAGATACAGTTCACCAAAAAACAATAAATCAAATATTGCCTACATAGGTTTTGTAAATAGGTATTACAAATTTCGAAATATCTGTCCATTTTCATAATTACTAATGTATGCATCTGGATAAGTATCGCGATTTAAAACACGGGGGTTCTGCACAGCATGACTGTAGTTGTTCCTACCAGGTGTCTGATAGCTTGAATGATCCGAAGGTGCAGCGGGAGTCCTAGGAGCAGGTACACGGTCAGCATGAGATCGAGATTTCAGGAAATCTAGAAAATCTGAAAATGATTTAGCCTGACCCTCAAGAGCTGTTATCATTCTCTGCTGATTTTCAAATGATCTGTCCATGAAAGATTTCATCAGTTCTGTTTGAGCTTTCATCTCTTTTTGACAACTCCGCCGTAGACTTTTCTCTCTGAGTCAACTTAGCAGCTTTCTTCTGAACTCCACAACTGTTATCACCTGGGGATGAGGGGAGGGTGTCACCGCCTACACTGGATATCGTCATCTTGGGTTCCGTTGTTGGCTTTTCAGAGAGCATCTTGTCCAAGGTTGAATACTGTGGCAGAATCAGTACCAGTTCATCTTCGTTGTTCGCCGAACCGCTGCTTCCCGTCCCTTTCTTCAGCTCTAGGTAGCGATTCCGCAGTGTCTTGAATTTATCACGACAGTTCGCATAAGTTGCAGGAAATCCAGGATTCCGCTCAATCAGTTTCTTACAAATTTCCTTCCAGACAGCAGCGTGTGACTTCTTCCCACTGCTAAAAGCTGTCTGAAACTTCTCTTCGGCATATATTTCTAGCATATCGGCCACGACCTTTTCAGGCCACTTCACTCGTGTTTTGACCTTCCTAGCATTTTTAGTCCCTTTATCAGCGTTTGAAACTGAGTCATCGTTTGATGTCGATCTTTTCTTGCCTCGTTTTGATGGCGATGGGCTCTCTGGATCAAGGTTTTGAGTGCAGTCTATGTCAACGTCTTCCTCCTCGTCTACTAGCATCTCGACACGCTCGTGATCGTCATCAGCATCAAGTGATTTCGAGGTCTGGAGAAAATTGCTGGTCATCCATATGTGGTCGTACAACTTTCTGTGCTGCAATTTATATGTGAAATATTCGTTCATCAAAAGAAAATTAAAACTAGTCTTATAAAATTATAGTACAATCTTATACACTAAAATTTGAAGTAAATGACAGCAAATGTTTCTTGTTTGGCGAGAAAAAACGTGAAAATTTGAGCTGCAAAAACTAGCAATTCTTTTCCGACAAAATGGATAAAATGTAGATATTTGGTACCCGAAGCAAATCAACACTCCTTATTATGTCATAAATTCATAGTTCATAAATAAATCAAATGCACCTGATTGAAACAGAGTCAAGGGAACAGCAATTTTTTTGGATCTATTCGAATGATTATCAACCAAAAATAATCGTACGTCATTAGACATATTTCCGGTTCGTGTTTTGTTTTGTTAGCACCTGGATATAGTCTGGTTGACATTTAATTGATCTTAAATTTATGCTGTGGGATGCTCGAATTACTAGTTTGAAACTAACTACCCAATTACAGCAATTGTAGTTAATACACTAAGATCATAAGTAATTCTAATTAGTACTTACATGTTTTCTGAATATCTGATATTATTCATGACTTCACTTCCAGACGTTTTGTAGTAAGACACCTAATGGATGACGAAGAAGCCGCATTCCTCATTAACATGTTCATGCAACAGACAACTACATCACTCGCCCTGCTCCAAGAATCTATGACCGTCGATCAAGCCTTTCTACAGACTTTCATCGCAAAGAATCACAATTTAAGCGAGATGAACCGCAAACTTCCTGTTGTTCGGTGTCGGAGGAGTTGGGAATGGAAAGGCACTGCCAATTTTGGGAAAAGACATGCCAAAGTTGGCCTGAGGATTTATTCACAAAGCGCTTTCGAGTCACACGAGATTCGTTTGAGTCACTCCTCAAAGTTGTTGAACCGTCACTCACTCTACAAAAACACAGCTATGAGGCAAGCAATTTCGCCCGACAAACGCCTTGCTATGGCTCTTCGGTTTTATGCAACAGGATCTGAGATGAGTGTTTTGGCCGATAATTTTGGCGTTGTGGTCTCCACATTCAGAAAGACAGTTGTTGATGTAACCGAGATTTTGTTGGCAAACTTACCCGCTCCTCTTTCCAACCACAAAAGGAGATAATAACCACAGCTCTTGAATTCGACGTGAAACATACCTTTCCTAACGTTGTCGGCGCAGTGGATGGCAGTCATATCCCAATCAATGCACCCTCGAGCCGTGAGGATTACTGGTGCTACAAAATTCTACAGTATAATACTTCTTGCAGTCTGCAATGCTGATATGTATTTTACATTTTTGACGTAGGTTGTCCTGGAAGAGAATCTGATGGTGGAGTTTATAAAAGATGTATATTGTCAGACTTGGTTTGAGAATTTAGCTATAGCTACTGAAACAAATAAATATCACATTCTTGGTGATAGTGCATTCTCTCTGCTTGAAGGTCTGATGAAACCATTTTCCCAGGAAGCAGCACTAGAAGACCCACTCATAAGACTGTTCAACTACTTACTTTCATCCACACGAATGCTTATTGAATGTGCTTTCGGCATACTTAAAGAACGATTCCGGTGTTTAAAAAACAACAGCCCATTCAGAACCATTGAAACATCATGCAAAGTGACAACCGTTTGCGTCCCTTCTCCACAATTTTCTTATATCTCTGGAAAGACTCTGAGAATCAAGTGTTGAGAGAAGAAGTTGAGGAGCAACTGAAAAAGAAGAATGTTGATCAGGAGAAGAAATAAAGGAAGAAACAAACAGTGCAGTGGAGAAGAGAAAAGATCTGCTCATGAAACTCACCGGATGGAAGCCGTCTTAATTTAACCCCAGAACATTATATGTCATAACATAAACTTTGAAATTAAATGCGTGGGAACTCAAGAAATTCTCTATTGAATGTTTCATCGTTGAATAGATATGCAAATGTAATTCAATTAGCCTGATATTCTATCATTTTTGAATCCCCGTGTTTGCATAAAAAACTTTTATCTGGCCGTCGAAAATTATCATCCATGAGTTTGATTTATTTTAGATTGGCATATACACTCGTAAATTCATCAAAATAGTTTCCACATTGACAGCCTACCGCAGTGTTTCGCGACCGCGCGTAACTTTATACCACTGTAAACGGGCCGTTTCCGGTGTCTGGTTACAAATATGAAGTGTCGACTATAGTCTACAAGACACACGTAGGATTCGTGGCTTATACTCCACGACGTGTGTCTTCACCCCAAAACTTGACGTAGACTGTAGTCGATATGGCTTATAAGCCACGTGTGTGCAGCCCCTTACATCAGTATATTGCTACAAGAAAATTATCAATCATAATTGATACCATAGGTAGGTACCCACTTTTCATAAACAATATTATTTGTACAAAAATAGCAATGTGAAATTTGATGTTCTTACCAGGTAAAAGTCCTTTTCCAGCATTAACTTTCAATTTGTGATTATGCATGTGCACTTGAAGTCGATCTTCTGTCATAAAACTCTGAAGAATATACATACCAGCATTTGTTCAAATTACAAAAAGAAAACATGTAAACAAGTGTAAATGTTTTGTATTTAGAACTGATGAGGTAGAGATGCCAACCTCATTGCACTGTTTGCATTTGAAGGGTTTATCTTCATCATCCTTTGATTCTGTCATGCCTAGACCCTGGGAATTATAAATAATTCTTAGTATTTCAGGCAAGCAACACAACACATGAGAAATCTCACAATATTGCATCACATTTTACTACGCCATCTTGAACCAAT
Organism: Beroe forskalii; assembly: GCA_011033025.1. Taxonomy (NCBI): domain Eukaryota; kingdom Metazoa; phylum Ctenophora; class Nuda; order Beroida; family Beroidae; genus Beroe; species Beroe forskalii. Next base: position 14,702 of record WFMF01000839.1, on the reverse strand, counting down.
TTGGGCTTAAATTGCATGAGACCTAATGATTTGAGAACTTAACCATGATAAAACAGCTATAAAATTACCATGACTTTTAGATTCTGATTTAAACTTTAAGAAATAGACTAAAAATCACTGTAATGTTCATTGATTTCCACATTGGGAACCAGATTGGTCCCATATGTGAATATGGGAGAATCAGGATATTCCAAAAGTTTCATTTCGTCAAGAAAAGCACAAGATGTGTTTAAAATGAAAAGATAATGTGAGAATATAGTTAAGAGAAATTGAAATATTGGCATAATTAAATAGAACAAATATACATAATTCATTATTCAAAGACTGGGAACCAAGAATAAAATATGACAAGTTAGGTCATGAAACAAATTTCCAAAAGTGTTAAAATCTGTACCCTTTAAATACGAGAAATTATCAAAATGTGAACATTGATTTTTGTCTAGAATATTTTTTACAGAGAAATTTATCTCACTTAAATATCAAAACAAAGTATCTATTGATACCTAATCATTGATACTAATACTGATTATGAATTACAACTTCTCAATCCACTCAGAGAGGGATGCAATATCTGGTTTTTCTCCTGCTCCAACTCCTCCTACTGCAGATACTGGATTACTTAGTTTTCCCCATTTTATAGTTGTGTTTACTGGCGCTAAAGTGTGAATTGATCCTGAATCATCTGATAGAGTATTACTGGCTGTGTTGTTCAGAGTGGACAATTCCCGCTCTATGGCCATACTTATTGGTGCTGGCCCTCTAGCCATTTCCTCATCTTGCTTATTGCAGAAAATCAACACAGGACATCTTGATTTCTGCACATCTTTATTTATCAAAGCTTCATAAACAACCTCTGCACAGTCTCTGACTTTGTCAGCAAAATCAGCACTATCCACCACAACTACAATTCCTCTAACAGCTTGACAGTATTTTGCAAAAACATTTGTCCTAAGACGAGGATTTCCTGGGATATCAATCACATCCAAGGGAGAATTTGGAAGATTTTCTTTATTCTCCACTAGAGATGTATGTGTTTGAAAGTCTTTACCAGATATTAACTGTCCGAAAATTGCTGTTTTCCCAGATCCATCAAGACCCATCAATATTATGGCATTTCCTTTGCTCCTCACAAAGACTTTGGCCAATATCAAAGCAGTGAGAATTACTACCAATACAGCAATTATGATTTGAATCATACCTGATCTATAAAGAGAAGGATTATATCACACTGAAGCTGATGTCACCTATTTCAGCTATTAGCGACATGACTTAGATTCATCAAATATTGAAGAAGCATACAAAACATGAACAAATTGATTAACTGGAATATTCTATTTAAAAGTCTAAATGCAGTTGATGTCAACCTATGACTACAACTGTGAGAACAACATTAAGTTATTATCTATGTTTTTCCAGGGGGCAAGCATTATTTTTATTTTTGGAATGGACTGCTTGGGTAACTGACAGATAGGGATCGTTCACATATTACGTAATCAATTTTTGACCGATTTCAACCCCCCCTCCCCCTCATAATCAAGTTTACAGTAGTTGTATTTGTTACAATAACATGTAAACTTAAAGGGGTTGGCAACTACAGAAAAAGTACCATATTTTATTATCTAATTTACCTATAAATACTGCGAAAACAAAATGTGTGAAATCCCCATGTTTCTAAGCCCCTCCAATCTTGAGATATCGCACCTTTATGTTACCGCGCGATTGCGTCACAGTGGCAGTTCACCACAACCCAGCGCTATGATCACTAGGTTAATGCTGTATTTTATTAGTATTTGACAGCATTGAGATGCATATTAGTGCATATTAGACGAGGCGTAGCCGAGTTTCATATGATCAATATGCATTGTAATGATGGCCAATACTAATATTAGTTGGTCAGCAGAAAGATAGTAATGCATAAGCATGTATAATATGCATGTGAAAAGTGAGGGAACCTACTATAATTTAGTATAAATTATTGCTCCACCATAACAGAGCGTCGAGTTAGTTTGAGGGAGTCCGAGTTGGTATGGGGAGCCTTGAGTTTGTGGGTGAGCCAGGTTGGTTGAGGTGCACAAATAATCAAATAGTATAGGGGAGCCCAGCTTTGCATGGGTGATGGGGGAGCCCTGGAAGTTAGTAAGGGGAGCCCAAATTAGTGTGGAGGAGCCTGAATTAGTATGGGGGCCAGATTAGTATGGGGAGCCCAGGTTGGTATGGGGAGCGAGAGTTGGTATGGGGAGACCGAGTTAGTATGGGGAGCCAAGGCTAGAATGGGGAACCCAAGTTAGTATGGGGGAGCTCAGGTTAGTATGGGAGCCCAGGTTAGTATTGGTAGCCCCGGTTGGTAGGGGAGTGCGAGTAAGTGTGGGGGAGCCCAAGCTATGGTGAAGCCCAGGATAAGGTGGAGCCTAAGATAAGGTGGAGCCAGGTATGGCGAAGCCAAAGGTAAGGGCGAGCCTCGTTTGGGTGATCCCATATTTCAGAGTTAGTCCAAAATATCAGTAAGGCCCAGGATAAGGTGGAGCCTGTTATGGTGAAGCCCGGCAATGAGGTGAGTCTGGTAAGGCTGAGTCCTTGTATCGGGGTTATGCCAAGGTATTGATGGAGCCCAGGAATAGGTGGAGCCTCGTATGGTAACGGCTGGCAATGAGGTGAGTCTGGTTAGGGTGACACCGAGTAAAGAGATGAGCCCCGGAAAATCAGGTGAGCCCTAGATTCAGGGGAGTGGTGTATAGGTGAGCCCGTGATTAGAGGTGATCCCATGTGAAGGGGAAGCCTGGGTAAGGGTGTCGCTGTTATGTGTGATTTCAGGAATAGGTTATAGGAGGAACATTAATGCCTCCCCTTATTCCCGGGCTCCCATACTTGCCAACCCCATTGTCACTGCATATAACCCGATACATTGTTCTTTCCTGTATTGTACGGATTGCTAGATAATTTTCTGACGAGTACACTGTCTTTAAAGCTGGACATGGATCTGTTATATTGCACATGCATTTTTGACCCATCATAAATGTAAATTTTTCAAAGCAGGCCTTGGCTTCTTAAATTTAAAACTTCAAAAACCTATTTGTCTTGATTAGCGTATTTTCATGGCTGAGAAGTGATAAGCAAATATAAAAGGGGTCTCACGCACAGTAAGTAAATGTAATATGTCTACTCAGATCCCCTGACCATGAGTTATGAATAATATAGATAACGTATGTGTTATGACTGAAGACTGAGAAAACTACTACAAACGGAGATGATCCAAACTTCAAGGAATCAAATAAATAAATAAAAAATCTGGTTAAATCGTAAATGAATTAGCACCTAAAACACGATACAGCCGTTTTACCAGTAATGTAACGCAGCGCAATAACATGTTACTGCCACAGTGACGTCATCGCGCTAAAATCTTTAAACCGCAATAACTTCATGAAATAATTAAGATAGAGAGGTGAGATTTTTCTCCATTGTGTAACATGCTAGGTGAGAATTGATAAAAACATAATTATTTTCAAGTTCCTGCTAGTCAATTCTATAGTTGCCAACCCCTTTAACAACACTACTAATTACAATCAAATTTGAGAATGTTGTGTAACACTGTGTGGAGTTCCTGAAGAAGAGATGTTTTTAATATCTTGAAACTGACAGTAGAATAGTGGTTCATAGTGTGTGGGTTTGATTTCATTATTGAGATTTCTGTGTTTCACTGCAATGATCAATCATATCAAACATGTAACATAATCATTCCGAAACCCCTCCCCCCCTCTTGGTGATTACGTAATATGTGAACCATCCCATAACATGACGTGCTACTCGTCTTGGTCTTCAAAGGGTGTAACTGAGGTGTTGCCACCTGAGATCGGTGTCTGAAATTTCCACAAAACCACAATTTGTACACATGTGATAATGATTTAACAGTTTATTCACCTACGTACATGGCGCCACGCGATTGGAAATTTCAGAAGAATAATCATTTCTTGAGGTGAGGACACCTGCCTTATGATGCATGAGGAGTATTTATATAACATGTTGATGATCGGAGATGAAAGGATACAATGTCACTGACAAAGTTATGAGATTTTGTCAGGGAAAAAATGAGAGAGGGTGTGATAGGGTATCATTGGAAGTTGAAAAGTGGTGATATGATCACTTTAAATTGAATGGAATTGGATATCATCTTTACAGCATAGTTACAGGGTTGTATTGCAATGATCAATCATATCGAACATATTTAATTAATTGTGAGCCCAATGAACATAATCTCAAGCAAAAATAGATTAACAAAATTAAAATTGATCATTACATGCACTAAATGAAATACTGCCTTAATTATGCTTAGGATCCCTACTATGCAACTCATCTACACAATATTTAAGACTGAAGTGATAGTTGTGATAATCATAGCATCCAAATATAAGCTTGGAGAGGGTGAGAACACTATTGCATAAACACATTACTCAGCAAGACATTACCAATGTGGTTTATGCCACATTGTCACCTGTTGAAATTTTGATAGCCTATATTAGTAAGGAATATGTAAGCATTCTCATATGAAGACTGAAGTAGTTCATATTAATAATTGATGAATAGTTCTAACATATGAGTGACTGTTAAGGCCACGTGCAGTTCCAATAATTTAAATCTATATTCCACAATATTCTTCCTGTGGATATGGATGCAGTTAATCTAGGGTTGTGTTGAGAAACACACTTTGTATATACCAACATCTGACACCATAGCTGTTTGTACTGAACGGAACCTCTCAGCTTCAGTTCCTTGTTTAACATGCTGTTCAGCAAGGACATCCACTAAGCTCGCCAGGCTAGGCCATATACGAACAACCATAGGGACAGAAGTTGGTTTTATACCTTAAGGATCTTGAAGACACTTCCTTGTGTTTGAAATTAGATATCAACACAGTACTGTTATCTTCGATCTTGATGTTATATAAGCTAGTCCTTATGTGAGACTCGCTATAGTATATAAATTTGATTGAAAGCAATACAAATCATAGTTAGCTGTAGTAAGCTGTATTAGTGTACACAATTTTAACACCCCGAAAGCTGAGGTAGGTATTAGATAAGATAAGATAAGATAAGCATTATGGTATTTAACCATCTCTAATCTCATACCCAATTGATCAATATCAAATATTAACAATTATCTAGCACCATTTCACTTTGGTGCCCATTCCATAGCAACATTAATAAAAAGCAATTTTACAATAAACAATAATAAGTTATTCAATGTGATGAAATTAATTTTAACTTCCACAATGATAAAATATCAAAATTGATAAAAACACTGAAAAGCCAGTAAAAATAGTCAGTCAAATAAACATGGTCAATTAATACAAATTATGCAATGTGATTTATCAAGTATAAATATTGATACCTTTCTTCTTGGCTACAAAAAGGATTACTTCTTAAGAATTCATTGAACTTTAGTTTGTTTCTTAAATAGTTATCGCCTTCAATTTTCTCAAGCACAACTGATGATATATACCAGAAATTACAAGGAGAGTGCATTTCAGTATTGTTCTTATAATGATCTAATGAAACCTTGAACATGTCTACGCTACTGTAGATGCTTCTCGTACAGTTTTAGGTAAGTCATTCCAATAAGGTCTAACTCTTTCTGAAATAAATCCATCATTCACTTTAGTTACTTCTCTTGGCAGGTTGCTACAAGATTTTCTATAGGTCAGCAGTTTTCTTCTGCTTCTGCCTACTTTAAACCAAGTCTTACCATAGTCTACTTTATCATTTAATACCTTAAAAGTTTCAATTAGGTCCCCTCTAATTCTCCTTTCAGCTAATGTAGTTATATTCAACCTGTCCAACCGCTCACTGTAAGGAAGTGTACCTATGCCATTTATTAGTCTCGTGAAACGACGCTGGACACCTTCCAGTTCCAAGATAGTACCCCAGTTCCCATGGTGAGCAACCGGACTCCAAAGCTGGACACAATACTCGAGCTTTGGTCTTATAAGTGCTTTATATATTTTTAGCATGATATCCATCTCTTTAGCAATTACATTTCGACTTATCCAAGCTATGGTTTTATTGGCATCTTTGATACACTTTTCTACATTACAGTTCCAATCCAAATTTTCGTTCATGAAAACACCTAAATCCTTCTCTAAACAGGTATCTTTAAGGACTATACCATTCAGGACATATTCATTCTTAGGATTATTATTCATATTTATATGCATAACCTTACATTTATCAATATTAAATTTCAAAAGCCAAATTTCCTCCCATTTTTCAAGTGATCTCATATCAACATTATTTTCATGGCATTGAGCTGCATTGGACTGTTGTTGCCTGCACACCACTCATCAAGGTGTGAATCATTTGGATTTGGCTGTTCTTACACCTGCTGATGGGACATCTACATCACTAATGGCATGGGATTGTTCACATACTACATAATCAATTTTTGGCCGATTTCAACCCCCCTCCCCCTCATAATCAAGTTCACATTAGCGTACACACACCTATGCGGGCTTAGGAAAAACAGGGGTAAACACTAAACGTGTTTAGCAACGCAGCTTAAAATTTTTCCCAAACCAGGGGCGTAGCGGCTTGCCGCGCCGCGCACTCCGTGCGCGAAACCAGGGCGCTGGTTAGGCCAGGGCAACTTAAAAATTTGCCCTAACCAGGGCCCTGGTTACGCGCACGTTCCCCTAACCAGGGGCGTCGCGAAACGCTTGTCGCGCCGCGCACTCCGTGCGCGTAACCAGGGTCCTGGTTAGGGCAAACGCGCACGGAGTGCGCGGCGCGGCACGAAGTGCTACCTCTGGCTAGGGGAACTGGAAAATAAAGAAATTTGATGAATCAAGGGTTGTGCTTAACTTGTCCCCACCGAAAAAATGCGCGCCACGGAGTGCGGGCGGTAAAATCGTTGTCAGACGTTGTCTGACCCCTTCACCTTCGTGCTTCGGCGGGCTTTAAATAAAAGTTTTGCATGACATGGACAAATTTGAGCTTACTTGAACTTAAGTTCAAGTAAGCTATGCACTCGTTGGGGCGATTTTTGCGCTACTCGGTGTCGGAACAACCTATGACAAATTATATACCATTCGAAAGGTCTTGTTCTCAGTAACACAGCGCAAAAAAGATCATGTGATTCTGATGCTCCTATCAAAAGTTATGACCAATTTACTGATTTCTGTCAAAAATGCGCCGCGCATAGCGTAAATATCTCATCGTGCCTAAATAACTTTGCGACGCTCGTCTCTGATTGGCTGAACGCTGTGGACATGGAGTGCTCTGATGTCGTAACAGCTCATTTGTGCAGTGCTTCTTCGAATTTTGTTCCGTGGTTTCGTTACCTGTGGTTCCAGCTTGTGAGCTTGTTTGATTAACCAGTTATGAGTTATCAAGGTGACGTCATCAGAGGACCGGTTCTTCACAATTTCAGATTTGCTCTACTGATGCTTCATTTCCCTGTATTTTGTTTTGCGTTATTTTGATCGGGTAATTTTTGCCCATTATTCATTACCAAATATGCACATTGAAGGGAAATGCATCTCTTGAGCATGTTGAAGACGGCTGGGAGTTGTTGCAATATAAACAGTGCTCTGGCCCCAACTAATCCCAGCCGTCTTCATCAGAGATGAAGTGCCGTCAAGTTGGAGGTGAATTGTCGGTGCAGACACTGAAAGTGAAACAGGGCCGTCAGTATTACAGGGCCAACGACATCGTCACCAGGGGCCTATTTCGTAAGGTGCCATCCAGAAATGAGCTCATCAAATATCGGCCTTTTTTGAACTTACATACTACCTCATCATTTGGGAAAGATACAATTACATAACCCAACCTTATCTCATCATTTCTAGATTTATGTTACGTCACACATTCAGTATGAAAGGCTGAAGTGATGTCACTACTGCAATTTAAGTTAGATCATCTTAATTCAAACATTGGTCCAAATTAAAAACGGATGGTTGATGTCAAAATTTCGCCTCAAAGTGATGAGCTCATCATTTTGCAAATCTACAAACATACTGCCTCATCATTTCAAAAACATACTTACCCAAGTGATGAGCTCATTTCTGGACGGCCCCGAATTCAATTTACTTATTCAGGGCAGGGGTCTTGGGACAACAACCCCTAGAAACCAAACATTCTGTGAGTGAGAAAACAGAGGGAATTTCCGAGCTAGTTTTTAATTTAGTTTTACAGTTAAAATTGAAGAATTAAACGGGGGTCTGGGGGCGGTGGCCTCCAGAAGCCAAACGTCTTGTGTAAAAAATTGCCACCTCGATAGTAATTGAAAATATTTTGGCATTTTGGAAAGCTCGGGCCCCCTCTCGGAACCTGGGCTCACCTGCACGTTATAGTCGTAAGGGTGCCGTAAAAATATATTACCATGACGTCATCAGCCGAAGGGATTTCCAAATGATAACAGACGGGAGGGAGGAGGTATCATTTGCATAATTTTAGAACATGGTTTTTCTTTTGAGGATTAGAAAGTTTCAGGATTTACAAGAAAATCAGTCCTTTGACGTTAAAATTGACACAAAGCCGGTGCCAGACGAAAAAATATGGCAGACTGGTTTTACCTGTTTTGATTTTGGTAAAATGTTGATTTCAGACGGAAGCCAGCGGTTCCTAGGAAAAAAGTCCATTTTGACCTAGGAAGCTGAGTTATCACCGATTTTCATATGCCCATATATGGGCATGCGCCTGTTTTTGCTCGCGTATGCCCATATATGGGCATATGAAAATCGGTGATAACTCCGAAGGTCGTAGGTCAAAAATTTTGGAGTACCCCATTTTCTGGGCCGAGGAACGATAGGGCGTAGAAGTATGTCACCAAGCAGAAAAAGAGATGGGCAACATTTTTGACGTGCTTAAAATTATTTTTTTCGTCTGAAACTTGTTTCTGTCAATTTTTAATGTCCTAAAGGATAGCTTTTGACCCCGAACAATATACAGTTCTCTAGTTGGGAAATTATGAAACGCCCTAATAGGAATAGAATAGGGGTCTGCCAAGGGAGCCGTCACATATTATTATTACGTCATCACTTGGGGGGGGGGGGGGTGGGTATGGAGACACATAATGATAAACGTCACAAGGAACGGCAGCAAACTTGTAAATATATCCTGCCATATTTAGGCTGTACAAATAAAGTGCACGTGCGGTCGCATCAAAATTCGTAGGATGAATATAATTATATCAAATTCGATGTGCAGATTGCAATTGTGCGGATTCTATAAAGTTCCTGTAAATTCAATTAGCATTATTTAAAATTATAGTTTTATATAATTTGAAAGACAGTGAAATCAAAATATAATACTTTAACTCAATACTCAATGTGATACATTTATAAATAATAAATATATTATTAGGTCATGATTATAAAAGGCGAACGATTTTCTTGGGCTTTGAATGATCATCTTTAATTTAAAGAGTTGAAGGTGCGGTGCCGACTATATGTTCATAAATGTCTATTTCAATAACTTTTGGGATCACGTGACAGTTGGAACTTCAAAGTGCAATATCTTTAAAACGGATTGAAATGTCGATGTTGGCATATGGAATAATAACGTAGGGTATGCTATATATGAAAATGGGGATGACAAAGGAGTCACTGGACCTAATCTGCGCCTAATGCATGAGGACCAAGAAAGCGCCAAGGGAGCCGTCACATATAATACCATCACTCAAAGGCTAGGGGGAGGTGGTTTTCAAATGCTGACAGGTGATGTCAGGGGGAGGGGAGTTCAATGTTTTTTGACGTCAGCTAATATTTTGAATTTTTTCAAATCCTTAGGATGACTTCGAAGCATTTTCGTCCACAATATTTTGTTTTAAAGTGTCTATTGCATTCATTCCTGCGATATTATATCTACATTTCCAAATCAACTGGGCACGTGACAGGCCATTTAAATGTGGCTCGTCTGAAACAAGTAGAACAACATTTTATTTATTTTCAAAGAATTACACCACGACATACGTATATGATTGATAAATTTCATGCTAGCTGTTTCGATCCGAAATAACCAAAACTTGTTTTTAAAAATGAGGAGGGTTCGGTCAATGCTGACTTCAGCATGGGAGAGGTTCGAGGGGGGTTGGAAATGGCCAAAAAAGTGATGGACGTAATATGTGACGGCTTCCCATCCCAAATTTTGTGGAAAAAAAGACAAATTTCCAACCCTATAGTGTAGCAACGTGTGTAATAATTTCAAATCAAGTATTTAGAATCCCAGAATAGTCCTATTGACTGGCGGTACCCCGTCAAATCCTGCCCAAAAAAAGCATTAAACAACCTGTGTTTAACCTGCCCCCAACCTCTCACGGTAAACCTGTCCAAAACCTGTCACAGCGACTGACTCTATACCAGGGGTACCGCCTGTCAGAAAGCCTAAATGCGAAACCACCCCCGGAACGCGAGGTACCGCAGCTGCTAGTACTTTGTGCGCAGTTTTGGGAAACGCAGCAATTTTGCAACGATATTGCCCCATTTCATGGACTAAACTTCAGATAGAGTGATCTGGAAGATGGCCATTCAATATAGCACAGCACAGGGGGTTCAGTAGTGTAAAGATCATGGGAATAGGGCTTTCATGTCAGACGTTATGATCAATAACACCTCGCAGCAGAAAAGAAGGTTTTCCAGTAGCGCCACGTTCAACGATTCACTGTGAAGCTCAGGAACATGATATCAAAAATCTATGATCAACCTACACTGCAGAATTTTATCCTCTATCGATTCCCGAAGGTCCCAAGTCTCTGTCTTCAAAAATGTGGATTTCTATAAAGAAAAACCCCGATAGGGTGTAAAAAAAGTACATTACTGTCTACGAAAGAGGTACCGCAGCACTGTTACGTGACAATAACCAATGCTCCAATGCGCGCGTGTGCTGTGTGTGGTGGATGCGAGAGAGCAGACAAATCTTGTCCCCTGTTCGTTTCTGTGTGTTTGCTCGTGCGTGTGTTTGGCTTGTTACCGTTTTCAATTAGGCATTGAATAGAGGTTTATTTGAGAAAGTTCTATAATGAGATGGGTGTTGACCCCTGCTGGTCACGTGACCTATAGGCCTGGCATACATAGAGCGAACCAGACACCCAATCAGCCCTACCAGACACTCAGACAGTCTCAATCTGTCCAACCTTGCTTGCTAGTCATATGGGTCACGTGACCAGCACCCACCAGGGGTCAACACCCATCTCATAAGTAGAAATCATTTCCTTGCTGCTGCCATGCGATGCGTTGTTTGCTCTGACACTCTGCCTTGACACTGGTTAAGCTGCCTTGACTCAGCTTGTCTTAATTGTCTTATACTGGTGACTTTTGATGCCTGTTTGCCATTGGTTGTGGAAGATCGGAGTTTGAATCTGGTGGCTTTGACTCTTGATGTTGTAAAGGCGGTACGTACCGCGGTATGTACCGACTAGTCAGAACATGTTCCGGGGTATGTGCCACGGAACATGTTCCAACTAATCGGCACATACCGCGGTACGTTATACAGTATGTACCGAATAGTTAGGATACTTTCCGCGGTATGTACCACGTAACATGTTCTAACTAATCGGCACATACCACGGTACGTACCGCGGTATGTGCCGACTAGTTGGGGTCCAAGGCATCCATGCTCATTGCTCGTGTGAAAAAGCTATCTTATACTTATAGGGCACAGAAATCTGCTCACAGTTCCAAGATAGAGCTCCTGGAAGAGGTGTGGTGAAAAGTGGCTAATATAGGAAATTGCTATAAAAATAAGGGAATCCCTTATAATAGAAGGGGAAAAGCATAAAATGAGAAGGAAACCCTCACCAAAAGCACGTCTTTTTGAGGGATTCCCTCATGCTTTCCCTTAGTATTTACCATGTATTATTTCGGGTTACTGAGGAGTCCGATAGGCTTACTTAGGAGTGTGTTAAGGCTTACTTAGGAGTGTGATAGACTAACTTAGGAGTTTGATAGACTTACTTAGGAGTGGAGAAATAGAAATATAATTATAATTACAGTCTAATTACATACATAGGAGTGTGATAGGCTTACTTAGGCGTTTAATAGGATTACTTAGGAGCTAAGGAGTCCGATAGGCTTACTTAGCTTACTTAGGAGTGTGATAGGCTACCTTAGGAGTGTAATAGGCTTACTTAGGAGTGTGATAGGCTTACTTAGGAGTGTGATAGGCTAACTAAGGAGTGTGATAGGCTTACTTAGGCGTGTGATAGGTTTACTAAGGAGTCCGATAGGCTTACTAAGGCGTGTGATAGGCTTACTAAGGAGTCCGATAGGCTTACTTAGGAGTGTGATAGGCTAACTTAGGAGTGTGATAGGCTTACTTAAGTACTTAGGAGTGTGACGGGCTTACTTAGGAGAGTGATAGGCTTACCTAGGAGTGTGATAAGATTACTAAGGAGTGTGATACGGTTACTTGGATACTTGGCTACCCATTAGTACAAGAGGATTGCTCGGGAGTCTGAGTGGGTTGCTCAGAAGTACAATAGAGTTGTTCAGGAGTGCGAGAAGGCTACAAAAAGAAGACTATGACGTGTTCTTTGCATTACAAGCTGCTGTCGTTGCCTTGTACTGTTAAATCAGGGCAGTTTAGCGAGTTCATGAAGAGTAAAATTAGTGAGGTCTACCTCCTTGACCTTGCTTGCGATAGGATTAGGCTTTGGCAGTTAGGCGTTACGGCAGGAGACAAAATTTATGCCTGCCATATCCTTGGTTTCAATCAATATGAAATTAAATTAACAAGATAATGGAATCAAATAAATTGCCTAAACGGACTAATTACAAAGACTGCAGAACTCATAACACACCTCTCTCCACTCACAACACACCGCTTTCCACTCATAACACGCCCCTATCAACTCATAATACACCCCTCTCCACTCATAACACACCACTCTCAACTCATAACACACCACTATTTACTCATAACCCGCCTCTTTTTACGCATCCCTCTCCACTCATAACAAACCCCTCTCCACTCATAACACACCCCTATCAACTCATAATACACCCCTCTCCACTCATAACACACCACTCTCAACTCATAACACACCACTATTTACTCATAACCCGCCCCTTTTTACGCATCCCTCTCCACTCATAACAAACCCCTCTCCACTCATAACACACCTTTCTCCACTCATAACACACCTTTATCCACTCATAACGCCCCTATCAATTAATAACACACCCCTCTCCATTCATAACACACCTCTATCCACTCATAATACACCCCCCCTTTCTACTCATAACACACCTCTCTCCACTCATAACACACCACTCTCAACTCATAATACACCCCTCTCCACTCATATACCACCCTTTCAAGTCATAACACACCCTATTTACTCATATCCCACCCCAATTTACTCGAAACACACCCTCTCCACTCATAACCAACCCCTCTCCACTCATCACCCACCCCTATTTACTCAAAACACACCCCTCTCCACGCATAACCCACCCCTCTCCACTCATAACCCACCCCTTCCCACTCATAACACAACCCTATTTGCTCTTATCCCACCCCTATTTACTCAAAACACACCCCTCTTCACTCATATTCCACATCTGAACCATGAAAAACCCTCCCGTACCTAATTAGAGAAGCCCCTGGCTCTTCAAGCAAACTCTTCCCTGACTTTTCGAGCATTTCCCTTATTTGAAGCATTATCACAACTTTTGGACCTTTTTCCCAATTTTAAGGGAATCCCTCATTTCTGCATACGGGCCCTTGAGTAGCATTTGTAGGTTGTTCACTGTTTTTGAATGGCCATTTCTAAAGTTAGTAGTTACATAGAAAAATAACCAAAAGTATACAAGTTTCCATACAAGGGTTACTGAACTTAACATGTTCAAGCCACAAAATGACCCGTGTAAAGGTTGAAAGAAAGGCGAAACCATGCGAAAACGGTAACAAGCCAAACACACGCACGAGCAAACACACAAACGATCAGGGGACAAGATTTGTCTACTCTCGCATCCACCACACACAGCACACGCGCGCATTGGTTATTGTCACGTAACAATGCTGCGGTACCTCTTTCGTAGACACAGTAATGTACTTTTTTACACCCTCTCGGGGTTTTTCTTTATAGAAATCCACATTTTTGAAGATAGAGACTTGGGACCTTCGGGAATCGATAGAGGATAAAATTCTGCGAGTGTAGGTTGATCATAGATTTTGATATCATGTTCCTGAGCCACAGTGAATCGCTGAACGAGGCGCTACTGGAAAACCTTGTTTTCTGCTGCGGTGTTATTGATCATAACTTCTGACATGAAAGCCCTATTCCAGATCTTTACACCACTGAACTCCCTGTACTGTGCTCTATCAAATGGCCATCTTCCAGATCACTCTATCTGAAGTTTAGTCCATGAAATGGGGCAATATCGTTGCAAAATTGCTGCGTTTCCCAAAACTGCGCACAAAGTACTAGCAGCTGCGGTACCTCGCGTTCCGGGGGTGGAAACAATCAATTTGATTTTATGATAGTAAAATACCTAAAACAATAACTTAAGATAATTAGCATCATTCAAAGAGCGGTAATAGTATGCGAGCTGTCATCCGTAGAAATATGAAGTCAATGTCTTTTTAATTTTAAGTTTTTAACACACACATGATAGTTGAAGAAAATAGCAAAAGATTGTCGGTATTCTGATGACATTCAACAGTCATGGGTCAATCTTTTTAATTTAAAATCGGGGGATACTATTTCAAAAAAGG
>WFMF01000838.1:0-36534 GCA_011033025.1 Beroe forskalii | reverse complement strand
TCCCCCGAGTTTTAGGGCCCGGCCTAAAATTAAAAAGGTTAAAAAAAAAGAATTTTCCCCCCTTTGGGCCCGGAAAATTTTTTGGGGAAATGCCTTTTTCCCCCAAATTTTTGGGGGCCCCAAAAAAATTTTAAAAACAGTTTTTTTTCCCAAAAAACCTGCCTTGGGGAGAAAAATTTTTAGGCAATGTTTTTTTCCCTTTTTTTTTCCGAAAAACTAAAAAAAATTGTATAAAACACCGGATTCTTTTCCCCAAAAAAGGTCTCTACCCCCCTTTCCCTGGGCCGGTCCCAAAATTGCCTCTCTTTTTTTTTGGCTTACTGAAAATTTCTGGCCCAAAACTTTGTTCCTGAGCACTAGGGGCATTTTCCGAAAATTTTTAAGAAACAGACCTTTGCTTTTTTTTCCCCCAAAACAAGTCTCTACACCTTGGGCCGAGAACAAAATTACATCCTTTATGTCTTGAAATGCCAAAAATTTTTTTTCCCAATTTCTTTTTTCCCCTAAGCATTTGGGCATATATTCGGGAAAAATTTTTCAGGGCCCTTTTGGATTCTTTTGGCCCAAAAACGAAGTCTCTAGCCCTTCCTGGGCCGGATCCCAAAATTGCCTCTAACTGTAATTTCTCACTAACAATTTTCCGGGCCCCCAAACTTTGTTCCTGAGCAATGGGGCATATATCCAGAAAGAATTGTATAGAAACATGACCTTTGCCTTTTTTTCGCCCAAAAGAATCTCTAGACCTTCCGGGGCCCGAGATACAAAATTACATCCATATGTCTTGGAATGCCCAAAAAAATAAGTTTTTCGCCAATAACTTTGTTCCTGAGCTTTAAGGCATATATTCGGGAAGTTATTTAAAACATGGCCTTTGCGATTCTTTTGCCCCAAACGAATCTCTACGACCTTCCTGGGCGAGATACAGAAAATACCCGCGTTAACAAAAAAAAAGGGGGGGGAGGGCCTGTTGCCAAAAAAAATTTCGTTGGCAACAAGGCCCAGTTTTGATGGTCTTAATTACCGAAATCAGTCGAAAACGCAACAAAGAAATCAACGGAAGGAGGTTTGGTCTCTGACTAAGTGGGGGAAAAATTTTCTGAACGAGAGGATGAAAATTTTTTACTCATCCCCCCGTTAACCCCCTCTCCCACCTTTGTCGAGACCAAACCCCCTCCGTTAGATTTTTTTTTAAGCGTTTTTTTGACTGATTTCTTTAAAAAACCAAAAAAAATTTTTGCCAACAAATTTTTTTGGGAAACCCCAACCACGCCCCTTTTTCCGGCTGGCCCCCGGCAGGGAAGGCCCTTTTTGGCAAAAGAACGCAAAACCATTTTTTAAAATTTTCCCGAATATACAAAATGGGGAAAAAAGATTGCAAAAAAAAATTTTTGGGCATTCGCAAACGGTTTGGGTATCTCGGCGAAATGGCTTTTGAGATGGCAAAAGGGCGTTTTTCAATCTGATTTGCCCATATCCGGGGAAAAGTTAGGGCCGAGAACCCGCGTTCCCGAAATGGCGCTGTCTTAGAGGAGCGGTTTTGTATCTCGGCGAAAGTCGTGGCTTCGTTTTGGGCACTATCGCAAAGACCTGCTCTCTTCCTGGTGCTGCTAATACTCAGGAACAAGTTGTGGCGAAAAAACTCCACGATGGGTATACGATGCAATTTTCTCGTAAGAGATAATTTTGAATGAAATAAGCAGGTCATGTTTATTCCTTCATGCTTTATATGCTCAGGTAGAAGATTATAGACCATAAATTGATTTTCAGTCATTTTGCCCGAGCGCAGAGCGTTTTTTGTGCCTCGGCCCGAGGCATGTTAGACTGATAGAAGGCTTCGTTTTTGGTGCAGAAGTGAATCGCAATGACCATGTTTATATACGACTTGTTAGTTTTCGAATAGACACATGCTCTAAAAATGCTTTCAGGAACGGGTTATGGTAAAACTGTTATTTGGTCACTTGCAAACATGGCAAAAGAGCAGTTCTAGTATCTCAGCCCAGGAACTCTAACTTAATTTTAGGCCTGACCCTATCTCGTGACCTAATACATACCCGCCAAAAGCTAAAGCCCTTACTGCAACAATTACAAAATCCCTACCTTCAATCCCTCACCAGTCACCAATTACCTCTTATTTAACTTTAACCATAACCCTACCACCTTACCGTAAACCTAAGCCGGTAGCCCGGTAAGCCAAACCCCAAACTTCAACCCTGAACCCCAACATTCCAACAATAATCGTAGCCCTATGACTATAAACATAACTCAAGCCCTAATTGTCGCCCATAATCGGAGTCCTCACGCCTTTAATTCTAATGCTAGTCAAAACCCCACAACCTGACCCTTACTAACCCTTAGGGGGCGAGCCGCGAGGATTAGGGTTGGGTTGTAGTTAGGGTACCGGTACAATTGTTATTAAGTTAAATGAGCCAGGGTTTAACTTAAGAGGGCTTCTAGGCCATAGATAAGGGGTTATAGTTAGTACTCTATGTCAGGGTTAGGGTAGGAGGTTCGGGTTAAGTGTGATTCTGGGGGATATTGTTAGGGTTACTGTCATTGCATTCTATTGTAAAGTAGGGGTAACCACTAACCATGCCCCAGAGGGGCACTGCCAGCTTATGGGTCACGGGAAACCACTTACGGCATTGGCGGGTTGCAGCTGCAGGGATGCCTCTGGTACCCTTGATGTTTGAGACTTTCTCCATGTAATGGTCGTGTTCATGGTCGTGTTCATGTCAATAATCATATGCTTTAGAATACTCATGTACAGAGTTATGGGACGAAAAGCGAGTTTGCAGAGTTTTGATTTCATTTTTATTTGAAGATTTTACGTCCATTCAAACAGCTGTAACACTTAACAGCCAATGACAGGAATATAAGGATTAAAATAAATTGTAATGGGCAGCTTCTTATTTATTCCTCCTGCCCAGTTTCGTGTTCGCTCGGCTGAGTGAACTGCCAGGCTGCATAGACTCGAGATCAATTCCTCGCCCTTAGTACGGTAGGCAGGCCCGTAATCATACCAGCAATGGTCTTTCAATTGAACTATTGACCTACACCTTAACCAACTGGCAACTGCACTACCTCACCGTGAACTCTTGGCACAGGAACCTTGAAGGGTTACGCTTGACACATGTAAATTTAGGGCATGTAATTTAGGGCATGCTGTATATAATGAAAATGACCATTGCTATTCTTGTTCCTTCTTCTGTTCCAGGCTGCACCCTGGAACTGGGCTTTGCCCATTGAGCCCAGTTGAATCCCAATCAATGGGAATATTATTTACACAGTCTGGCTGGGTCAGACCTCCCAGTGACTCATCTAGACGAAGGGAGGTGGTACATAGCCACCGTCGGCAGATCTCTGACTAAATCTGCGAGCAAGCCTCGTCTTGCTTTACAGTCTGATTGATGCCATTGGTGTTGGCAGCTTGCCAGTCCAGAGAGGTCCTGGACAGACTGGCTGCTCTCAGCTCAGAATATCTCCGGCACTCGGGTGGCCTAAAAACCACCCAGGAGTTCACACCCTTCGCCTAGTGTACTAGGGATAGTCTCTATGCTCAGCATGGCTGTCACCGGCCTGGTCGATTAAACCAACCCTGGCCGTTTTACTAAGACTAAGCTATTCTTCAATTCTTTTGCGTCAGAACGAAGTATCTACGAACTATCTGGGCCGAGTTATGATACAGTAATACACGAATTGCATCCGCCATGTCTTGTGAAAGACCGAAAATCAGTGTATTGCCATAGCATTTTTCCGGAGTATTGTATGCCACAATATGTTTATCAATAACAAGTCCTATAAAAACATAGCCATTACTGCTTCTTTGCGTCCGAAACGAAGACTCTACTAACTTCCTGGGCTGAGATACTATAACTGCCTTTGCCATGTCTGGCAAATGACTGAAACTCAATTTATAGCACATAACTTTGTTCCTGAGCACTATGGGGCATATATCCCGAAGGAATTGTATAGAAACATGACCTTTGCCATTCTTTTGCTCCCAAAACAAAGTCTCTACGACCTTCCTGGGCCAAGATACAAAAATTACGTCTGCCATGTCTTGCGAATGACCAAAAAATTAGTTTTTCGCCAATAACTTTGTTCCTGAGCATTTTAGGGCATATATTCAGGAAGAATTTTATAAAAACATGGCCTTTGCGATTCTTTTGCGCCCAAAACGAAGTCTCTACGACCTTCCTGGACCGAGATACAGAGGATTAGCCAAGCGTATTACAGAAAAAGGGGCGTGGCCGATTTGGGCCTGTTGCCAACAAAAATTTCGTTGGCAACAAGGCCAATTTTGTTTTTGATGGTCTTAATTACCGAAATCAGTCGAGAAAACGCTTTTAACAAAGAAATCTAACGACTGAGCTTTTTTGGGGGTTTGGTCTTTGACTACCCCCTCTTCCCACTCCTCTCTCCTCCTGGCTCCTACTCTTTTCCCTGGTCTTTTAAAGTCTTTACAAGACCCCACTCCTCCCTCTCTCCCACTCCCCCTCTCTCTATCTCCCCCTGTACCCATTCCTATTTCCTACCTCTCTTTCTCCTCTACCCATTCCTCCCCCTGTTCAGTGTACCCACTCCTCACTCCTCCTGGCTCCTACGCCTCCCCCTCTCCTCCTACTCCTCCCGCATTATCCTCTCCCTCTCCTCCCACTCCATCCATTCCCCCTCTCTATCCCCTTCCCCTCTTCGCACTCCCACATCTGTGTAGTTTAATCCTCTGGCCTCTCCCTACCCCACTCCTCTCCCCTCCTCGTTTCAGGCCCCCACCTCTATCTCCCAATAGTTAATTCCTCCCACTCACTTGCTTTTTCCCTCCTTCTTTCCCCCTTATCAACTACATAATAATTGATCTTTAATATCCCATTGTCCCTCCTACGCCCTACTTATGACTCCAAACTTCATCTTCTTCACCGCTTTGGATCTTTCTCTTGATGGGTTATCAATTCTCCTCCACTTTTTACCCCCACAATCATTTGAAAACCCCCTCCCTTCCCCTGACTTATAACGAAATATGCGAACCATCCTTAACCTCCCCGATTCCATCCTACCCCCATTTGACTCCCCACTCCCTTCCTTTACCTTCCAAATTTCTTCCAACTCCCACTCTCTTCCTTTACCTCCCCAATTCCACCCTACTCCCACTCGACTCTCCACTCCCTCGCTTGCCTCACACATTCTTGTAGTTGTAGTTATTCCCTGTTAATGTATAATAATTTTACATAATTATAGTCAAAATTCTTTGCTAGCCCTTATTATTCAGAATTTATACTTTGTATGTGTCTATAGATGCATTAAAGCCTTTTAGCAGTGGTTGCATGCACAAAATATGTGTTTTATGAATTTTTATTTCCTTGTGATTTCGAAATGATCATATGACATTGTGCGCTTTTCACTAGATGCATCATCACCTTGCATTTCTTCTCTGCGCATGTATCAAACAGATCATGTATCTTTAATCTTATTGATATTTTGTCTGCAGTTTGTCGCAAAATGTAACCGACAAAGGTATCAGATCGACATTTACATATGCCGAATTGTGTCAACTTATCATTCACCTGCTGCTCTTTCAAGTTCAAGCTTTTTAAGTTTGAGAATAAGATGATTTTTTTTCTTAGCAAAAAAATTTTTTATTCATTTCGCGACAATCTGCAGACAAAATATCAAAAAGATTAAAGATACATGATCTGTTTGATACACGCGGTGAGCAGAAATGCAAGGTGATGATGTATCTAGTGAAAACTCACTATGTCATGTGGTCATTTCGAAATCACAAGGAAATAAATCGAAGAAAACACATATATTTTGAGCAAACTCATATACGAATATTATAATTTCCGCTGCGACCAATAAATAATATTAAAAGGCTGTTAAGCATTTATAGGCACATACAAAGTATAAATACTGAATAATAGTGGCTCGCAATGAATTTTGACTATATTGGGCGGGAAGCGGAGTAGTAGTCTTGAACACAAATAAAGTCGTCATTATAGGATATTTGAGCTTATAGCCATTAACCTGAATTTAGATTTATTATAATGCCTTAAAGCGAATACATAGTTGTTGCCTGTTGTTAATCGCCGAGATGATCTTAAACGGATAAACTGTTATCAACAAAACACAAAAATAGCCATTGAGCAGCAAACCAACAAGAAATTACAATACACCATGTGGTCACTGATGAAATGTACCAGATAAGTAAAGAACCGATATTGTGTAATCACGCATACGCACAGCAGTACAGAAAATGCTGAGCGACCGAACATTCCCGGCGTTCTGCTACCTATTTGAGCATATTACTTTATGAAGCGATCGTGCATCTTCCATGGATTTCAGTGTCCTTGAAGTCAAATTGACTTCAAGGACACTGAAATCCTTGGAAGATGTTCACACGATCTTCGGCTTCGCTATATGGAGAGTATTATGCTCAAATTAGGTAGAAAACAGACACTTAATACGCAGGAGTGGTCGATTCCGCTCAACATTTTCTAGTACTGCTTTGTACGTAAGCATTGATTTTGTATCGGTTTTTAACACTTTATCTAGTACATTTCATCAGTGATTACATAAGATAGTAATTTATTAATTTCTTGTTGGTTTGCTACGTAATGTAACATATTTTTGTGATTTTGTGTGTAAGGTCGTCTAGTTTAAATTTACCAGTTTAAAAGATCATCTTCAGCGTGCTTGTAGGCAATAACTATTATATATTCGCTTGTTAGCATTGTATAATAAATCTAAATTCAGGTTGAAAATGGCATAAAGCATATGTCGAAATATCCCTATAATGACGGCTTTTTATTTTGTGTTCAAGTTTTGACTATAATTATGACAAATTATTTTACATTAATAGGGAAGAACTACAACTACAAGAATGTGTGAGGCAAGCGAGGGAGTGAGGAGTTGAGTGGGAGAAGGATGGAATTGGGGAGTAGGACAGAACTGGAATAAGGATTAAGGACGAGGGGTGGGAGTGGCAGGGAGGGGGAAGGTAAGTTAATCAAGATTTTAAGATCAAGGAATGGGCCATGGGGTGGGAGTGAGGAGAGGGAACGAGTGAGGGGATGGGAACGATCAGTGGGGGAATGATACAGAAGGGGAAGGTAGGTTGAGATCAAGGGATAGAGTGGGAGGGATGACAATCCCTGAAGAGGGAGGGGTAGTGAGTGAAAGAAGGAGTGAGAAATATCAAGAGACGGGGTCAATAAGCGGGAGAGATAGCATGGACAATGAGATAGTAAAGATCAATTATGCTAGGTTGAAAATGAGAGGCAATGCAAGTGTGTGGGAGGAATGAACTAAAAAGAGCGAGGTTGGGCCAGAAACGGGGAAGGGCAAAGTAGAGGGGAGGAGTGGTATAGGGGGAGGAGGTGTGGGAGAGGGGGAGGCCAGAGGTTTAAACTACACAAATGGGGGAGGAATGGGGAGGGAGTAGAAATGGAGGAGTGAGGAGTTGGTAGAGAAGATAGAGAGGTAGGATCGATCCTCTCGTTAAACAACACTCTCTCCCACATAACAACAACTCATGTAATATATGCAGGGTTCATATTACAGCTAGTTGTAATGTCCAGAAATAACCCTTACCTCACAGCCTCCCTCAACATTTTAACAACAGCGAATATAACACAGCAGCAGGGAGCATTTGGCATTTATATATAATAATTCAAGGGGTATATTTAATTATATAACGAGGTGATAAGAAACATATTCATTGGCTCTAGTCTGTGTGTGACATGGTAATTGGATTACTTTTGTGACCGGTGCAAGATTAAAATAATTAATGATGTAAACAAAAGTGGGGCAAAATTTTCGGAAAATGACGAATTGTTAGGGGCACAATCGGATACAAAATATAATATATAGATGTCGATTGTCGATGAAGCCTTAAAAGTCTGGGAAATGAGTTGAAGAAGGAGACGAACAGGAGATGCCACAAAAGCAATGCCTACTTTTGTTTGGTAAGTTCATGCACTTTTTAAATTACGTAATGAAGCTCATAGGGTAGGATTCTGTTGACAGATTTATCAATACATCAAAGTGCCTCACGTCAATGAATCTCAACTTCCAAGTTCAAACTTAGATCCGAAGTAACACCAGTACTTACTTGAATTGAAGAAATTACTGATTTACTTTATTGTCAAATATTCATAAGGTATAGTAGAGAATTAGTAATATCTATAGATATTGTTCGATGAAAATGTTTCTATATGTGTATGTATGTATGTTCGATGAAAATATAATATGATGTTGAATGTGGTTTGAAATCTGCATTTGAAAACTCTGGAGTTTTGGACGATAATCCGATATGATCCTCACTCAGATGTCTCGACCTTTGGAGTCGCAGCGTGTTACGCCGCACTTACGTACTTTTCTGCGGTGCGTTACAGAGCACAATGTACTTTCTAAGCAAAACGTAGCACATTTGCGCAATTATATATCGCGCCACGAAAAATACCCCAGTGCGGCGTAATACGCCAAAAAAAGGTCAAGACACCACGGTTTCTCTTACTCGGGCTTACACTCGAAAACTATAATATTTTCTGCATAAATTACGTAATGTCCACATAACACTCGAACGCACGCATATTAAACAAAGCTGGAATGTTTTCATCTTGAAGTTGTAAATATGCCCGAATAATTTGTGACGTCATTACCATAGCGTAACGTGGTGCGTTGATGACGTCATATTAGCTTATAAAGTGCTGATGACGTTTAACATATTTGTGTGTGCAAGGTGTGCAGGTTGGAGTGCTAACAGTTGGATGGCAGGTTGTATCCACGCCCAAAAGTCCTCTGCAGGCACTGCAACAAGAGCAACGCCAACTTGCAACTAACTCTGAGTACACTAAACTAACACTTAACTTACACTTAACTACCTTAAGCAAAACTAAACTAACTTACAACTAACTTAGTACACTTAACTAACTAAACTAACATTTAACTAACACTTAACTAACAGTACAACTAACATACAACGGCGACACACAAAACGAGCTGTTATGCTTCCTATCCATCGAATAAAATGTCATCCTATGTTAACTTCTAAGTTAGTTCCATAATAGTACATAGGTCTTATCATAAAAAACATTTGAAGAAAGCAATAAGTATCCTGTGGAAATGTATTCACAATTCAACATTAATTCTGAAATTGTATAGCATTTAAAACAAAGATTCCAAAGCAATTAACTTATTAAATACATCCCGTACCTAACCATTTATAATAACTTAACATCTATAATCTATTATGAAAAACCTTTGTAAGTGGAAATGAAGGGCGAGGCTAGAATTAAAATGTCAGGAAAGTGTGAAAACCTGTCAATAGAAATGAGTTAAAAAGAAAAGACGTGGCGAAATTGGCTGAAAAAAGAGGGTTCCCATGATAAAGGTTTCTATTTTACAGATAAATTGTCGGGCGATATCATTAAAAATAATTGGGGCCCCCAGTCAGTATTAGCCATATGGGCAAAAACTATACACTGGTAGATAATATAATTAAAATCTTCGAAAGGTATAGGCAGAACTAGTCGCTACTTGTAGTCAAAATAATTTATCTGTAGACTAGACATTTATCCTAAACTGAAACAGTCATATTCAGACCTATATCATATTTATAAATGGAGTCAAATTAATGTAGTCAAATTGATTCTAAATTACAACACTGTTGATATTACATTTCTAAAACCTGAGTAACTAATTAAATATTTTATCTGAATTACCAATATATCATTTAACATATTTCTGCGCTGAACACACAAAAGTAATCTTCAACGTCGCCAATGCTATGAACCGTGATGACGACTTTCTACCGCACATTTCCTGTACACAGCACCAAGACCCGTTCTTTACGAAACAGACTGGAGTCAAAAACGGACTCAAGCTAATATTTTAGTGCAAA
This sequence comes from Beroe forskalii, assembly GCA_011033025.1. NCBI lineage: Eukaryota > Metazoa > Ctenophora > Nuda > Beroida > Beroidae > Beroe > Beroe forskalii. Next base: position 26,636 of record WFMF01000838.1, on the reverse strand, counting down.
TTTGCATGATTAAATTGTTACCTAAGTCAGACTTTGGACTTAAGTTTCGTTTTGGAATGACGTTGAAAATTACCTGTTGCCCAGCAGCAGAATATTCGAATATTTTAACTACTGCTCACGTGCCACGATTCCAGGGGTTGGTTTTGTAACTTCCGGAATACCGGAGCTAGTTTCTGAAATGGGGTTTCAATTCTCAGACTTTTATTTGATAAGAAATATTGAGAAATCAAATCAGAAAGTCAAACCAATATAATATACTAATATACTGGTCTGACTTTCTGGTTTGATTATTATATTGGTTTGACACTTTCTGGTTGGATTTCACAATATATAAGAACTGAAGTTTTGCGATGAATTGATTATGGTAGTTTAAAAAAATCCACTGCAATTCATGAAATTTGAAATCATCAAAGGACCATAAAATACCATAAAAACCATGTTAAATTCGCAGAAGATACGCACCCATTTCCAGAAGAGACTGAGAGCCAGCCCCAGAGTCACCAAGACAAAGAAACCATCTACATCCGTTCTACAGGTGCCACCAGAGCTGAGACATGGCTGAAATACAGGAATGGATTTCTCACACAAGAATAAACTTATATTATTTATTTCAAATTATTATTTATTTCAAATTCCTTGGATCACAGCTGCATTAGGTTTCTATACGAAACCGATTAAAGGATATTCAAGTCATGTAGTATCACACATTTGTTTTCGGCTACAGGACGTACAGGCTACAGTACTCAGTAGTAATTGGCAAGAAGTGCGTTTCAACCATAGAAAAAAAGGGACGTCATACAACTCAAAAACCGCATACATTATTAACCTTTATTGACCGGCCCTTTAACCGGTCCAATGGACAAAAATCGAACCATTTTGAGCCATTGTCACCCATTGTAACCCATTGTAAAATCTATAACATCGAATCATTTTGAGCCATTTTAACCCACCCCTTCGGCAAAATCTATTCAAGCGGTAGCCATAAGATAAATAACCAGATAACTGACCTGCTTGTCCAGGTAGCAGGAGGTGACTGTCTCCGATGAAATGCAGGAGGAAAGAGTCACTCTGTCAACGAACCAGAGGGAGAGAGTTTGGGGCAACGTGCCTGGGAATGGACCACTTATCTCACTGAACTGCTTACTTTCCAGTGCCTTTCAAAGCGATCAGATCGATAGGTACAGCTACCAATTATAACGATTTTCATATTCCTGTTCTACTTATACTATAAAGCTCACGTTGGACTTGATTTTGCGAGAGACTATACTCAGATCATTAATCCCCTTCACCCAGTGTAATTATGTCCGAAAAAACCTCGATCATCACCAATATGAAGTGAATCAGAGTTTTTTTTCTTGCGTTTTAGAGGTTATTTCCGACCTGATAAGTTGACGAGAGTGTTGAGTAGGGTCATGTACGTGCCTCCCATTCTCACATCACTAACACGAGCTGAGAACATCATGCTGGATACGAATATCATATTCGCAGCACCCTCAAATAATTAAATGCTACAGTGATGATTCAGAGAAGACGCTGAAATAAATAGGCGTCTAAAATAAATAGAATATGGAGCGGGAAAGCTGCGAGAGATGCAAGAAAAAGGCACCCGAACTCCGAGGATTTAGACAACAGATTTAGGGGACTTAGACAGTTTAGGGATCGTTCATAAACAAAAAGGCGCTAAACAAAAAGGCGAAATTTATGCTGCGCAAAACAGGTCACGTGAATTTGAACTCGGAACCGTTTTAACAATGATATCTTATTAACAACGGTACCACGTTAACATTCGTACCTTATAAACAACGGTACCTTATAAACAACGGTACCTCATTAACAATGGTACCTTATAAACAACGGTACCACGTTAACAACGGTACCTTATTAACTACGGTACCTTATTTGCAACGGTACCTTAATAACAACGGTACCTTAATAACAACGGTACCTTATTAACAACGGTACCCTTATAACAACGGTACCTTATAAACAACGGTACCTTAATAACAACGGTACCTTATTAACAACGGTACCTTATTAACAACGGTACCTTATTAACAGTACAGCGATTATTAACAACATTATTTACAGACTTTTTAACAACATTATTAACAGCAATCAAGCAAAACAACTCGAACAAGAAAATGAAAACTAATGACCCGAGCTGCAGCACATGCCGTTATATATGTTGGTTGACACCACTCCGTCATCTATGACGAACAGCGACGTATGCACATTCCACATACCAACTTTATGACGTTGACACCACTCTGGACCCAATCACGCATGACGAATGACGCTACGTACACATACCAAGTCTATGACATTGACACCACTCTCTTTTCAATCACTTTCCGCACTTCAGCAGTTCTTTCTCCAATCACCCGCGACTATCATATGACCACGTACGTGGCCATCCATAAAGGACGTCCACGATTTTCTAGTGAAATTCCCATCAAATCGACCAAATTTCCGTAAACTGCGGACGTTCGCATTCAGCCAAAAACCCCCCTCCCCTCTATTTCCGCATTGGCCAGAATCCCCCCTCATTGCGGACGTCCTTTATGGATGCCCCCTACTCACATTCCGATCACATTTCACTTACTTTCGCGCGGCCGGCACGTACGCGCCGTGCCGCGCGCGCGCGCGATCCCATGACTTGCGCGCACTGAAGCCCAGAAAGAATGTATCGCGCCTTCCGTTTTCAACATTAATTGTGACATTTTTGGCAAAAAACGCGCACCACGTATCTACGCGAGCGTAAGATGGTTTGGTTGATTGAACACCATCGATTCTATGATAACGGAATCTTCTTTCATATGACTTCACTTACCGAGTAGAATATCTGGATGAGCAGTCCCACTATGTAGAAAGAAGGAGTGAAGCTTTGGAAGGCAAAGGCGTGGTAAACCAACAGCGTACAGAATAGCGCGCCCAGCGGGTAAAATAGGGGTTAATTACTTCTGGTTTTCACCCGCAGTTTTTTGTAAGAAAATTTAGAATATCTCAGATCGGAATATTGAGCACGAATATTCCCATCGAGAAACATGGTTTTTGGAGAGATCCAAATAAGACCATCAAAAATGCTGAGGTTCGTTTAAGATATAGAACTTTCTTCGAAACTAGCAAAAAATGGGGGCAGGTACAGTTTTTTAAGAAGGGTTCAATGTTCGGAACTAACCCAGGATGCGTGGCATGACTCCACTGATGAAGGTATTGAGGGGGAAACTGGAGTTCGTATACTTCGTTACAAACAACGGCAAGAATATCTGGAATTGATAAGATGAATTTTTGACTCTTCTTTTTCCTGCTTGGGTAACTGAGTAACACAGTGTAATGTTGTAAATATAAGTCCCATTAATATCATTCATATGTCAAACATCCATGTTGAAAATTATCTCGTCAGCTGCTAACGAAATGTCGAAATTCATTAAGATCTAGTTGCCAATATGCCGAGAGATACTGATAAAATCATGCGGTTCACCTGTAGTGGTATGAGTAAGGAACTGAGTGTAACAATGCTGTCCTTAGAAAGACCAGCCTCCAGTAACTTCAGTCCTGAGAGAGTGTCTATGGGAGCGAAGGAGGCTTTGATGACGAATATACACCCCGTGTACACGAGCACATTCCGCAGTCGGAAGACTTTGTACATGTTCTTGTAGGTTTGTACGAATCTGAAAGAAAAGAGGAATACTTTAAATGGATTGGAGCAAATGTGTATTGTGTAGGTGTTCATTCTACATAATATATTGTATACCTACTTTTTACAATTTACAATTTTGTCTAAACCTCTGGTAATTTTGCGAAAGATCTGAAAGTAGCCTGTAGTGTTGAAATTGAAGTAACTATACGTAGGAAGTTATGCCAAAATAGGACTTCATTAAGTACAATAAGTAGGTACCAACAGTCAGAGGGCGTATTATGTGTTAGTCCGACACAAAATCACTTAGATATTAGCCCACCAAGTATTATTAATGTTACATTCGTAATTTCTGTAAATTCTCTATTTAAACTCAGAAAGGTATGTACCGCTAAGCAATGATCTGTTATGCTTGCTATTGCTTAGTTGATTCAAGTAAATAAAAAGCATTAGTTATTTAACAGTATAACGCTATGTTGTATATGTATTTGTGTAGGAATTGTACAAGCAGTACATGGGCATCAAAGAAATATCACTTAAATATTTACAACGACCAGTTATTTGGTTAGTAGCTCATAGAACAGTAGGCGGTCTGAATGAAAATGCTTTTATTCAGATAGATCAATTCACGAATTCAGGTCCATACGAGATTCATGTGATTATAAAAGTCCCGTGACGTCATTATACTATATTATAGTATCAATCGACATCAATGGATACATTAGATTGATAACATCACGCGATAACTTGGGTAACTTTACAATTCACATTAAACTGAGCTGGTTTTTTATGTTCATTAATTTAGATAATTCTTCACATCAAACTGAGCTTATAATCATGTTATTATTTAATTCTGTAATCCCTCATGACACTCACCCCTCGTCCTGCTCCTTTTCATCGACTACCTTTTCTCTGACAAACACTGCTACGAAGGAGGTCGTCACGATGAAAACCACGCCCCAAAACCGCAGATAGGACTGAAATACTCAAGTTATATATGTCTTGTTAACCAGATATGACTAATATATCAATTAATTATAACTTCTTTTATACACTTCTTATAGTCTACTATAAAACGGGGATGGGCCCGCTGACAAATTGTCGCTGCATTGACCAGTCTTGAGATTTTCACTGAAATACATCATTGAAATATATTCCAATTGAGGATGACGATGATCATGAACAATCAGAGGGTGGTTATTAATTTATTTGAAAGAAGGGTCTCATTTACATATTCAGGTGCAACACATCGATTTTCAGGTGTTCACACCCTCTCCTTCCCCTTACCTCCATGGTGACGCACCCCACGTCCTGTTCCACCTCTCTGAACAAGTTACAGAACATTGGGCTGTCCAGGGCCAGAAACCCCAAGTAACCGAAGAAGTAACCAATAGTCTGACCAACTGAGTTACAGGTGCTAGCCCACCCTACGTTACGTGTAGATAGCATGGTCAGTGCCCACCTGATGGGGGGTATAGTGGTTACCATGGTAACAGCATGGTTACCATGGTAACTACATGGTTACCACTGAGTTACAGGTGCTAGCCCACCCTACGTTACGTGTAGATAGCATGGTCAGTGCCCACCTGATAGGGGGTAGAGGATATGGATTTTAACTCGACCTTTCCACATTAGATATAACTTATATGTTGTATCAGTCATTTTTCTTTTGGCGGTATGGCGTCACTCTTAAAAAATTTTTATTCTCGACATGAATAATATGAACGCAGCACATATATACAAGTTCACAACGTACAGACTACGGTAGTACAATATACGAAGTACACTATACACAGTACACTTTATTACATTACAGTATACATAGTACACAGTAGTCAGTTTACATGTATTAGACTTGGTAACCCACCCATCGACGGCGATGTCCTGAGTAGCAGCAAGGAAAGTTAGGAAGCAGAACCAACCAGCTAGCACGGACACGTTCACTTCACCTGACAAGACCTACTCTCAATCAACAAACGGAGCTTAGTAAGGTTATAGTTATACCAAAATTGATCTGAGATAGTTCATAGTGCTTTATAGGTGAATCATCGAATTTGATCCAAGATAGTAAAGGATGGGTAAATTTTCAAAATTGATCAAGATAGTGCTTCAAGGGTTAATTTTCGAAATTTTGTGGAGACCTTTTTTGGTTGCTACCTGAAAATTTTAATCTGAGACAGTGCTTTGTGGGCAAATTTTCAAAAATTCTAGTTCGGATAGTGCTTTTATAGGTTGATAAAGGCCCACAAAGGAAGGCAAGATTCAAAAGAGAGGCGCCCTCCCGAAAAGAGTGCAGTCCGGGAGCTATGATCTCCACTAACCTCCATCGTTCCCGAGCGCTGTCCCTATCACACTGGGGATATAAAGCATAACACTTCCAATAGCTAACTGCAGCGGTACCAGCCAAGACTTCCTCCGACCCAACTTAGGACTGTAGAAACAATCCACTAGTGGGGCCCACAGCAACTTCATACTGAAACAGAAAGGGGTACTCAGTACCTAACTTAGGACTGTAGAAACAATCCACTAGTGGGGCCCACAGCAGCTTCATACTGAAACAGAAAGGGGTACTCAGTACCTAACTTAGGACTGTAGAAACAATCCACTAGTGGGGCCCACAGCAGCTTCATACTGAAACAGAAAGGGGTACTCAGTACCTAACTTAGGACTGTAGAAACAACAATCCACTAGTGGGGCCCACAGCAGCTTCATACTGAAACAGAAAGGGGTACTCAGTACCTAACTTAGGACTGTAAAAACAGTCCACTAGTGGGGCCCACAGCAGCTTCATACTGAAACAGAAAGGGGTACCTCCGACCTAATTTAGGACTGTAGAAACAGTCCACTAGTGGGGCCCAAAGCAACTTCATACTGAAACAGAAAGGGGTACTCAGTACCTAACTTAGGACTGTAGAAACAGTCCACTAGTGGGGCCCACAGCAGCTTCATACTGAAACAGAAAGGGGTACTCAGTACCTAACTTAGGACTGTAGAAACAGTCCACTAGTGGGGCCCACAGCAACTTCATACTGAAACAGAAAGGGGTACTCAGTTAGTACCTAAAACTTAGGACTATAAAAACAGTCCACTAGTGGGGCCCACAGCAGCTTCATACTGAAACAGAAAGGGGTACTCAGTACTAATTTAGGACTGTAGAAACAGTCCACTAGTGGGGGCCCACAGCAACTTCATACTGAAACAGAAAGGGTACTCAGTACTAACTTAGGACTGTAGAAACAGTCCACTAGTGGGGCCCACAGCAGCTTCATACTGAAACAGAAAGGGGTACTCAGTACCTAACTTAGGACTGTAGAAACAGTCCACTAGTGGGGCCCACAGCAGCATTTCATACTGAAACAGGGGGCCCACAGCAACTTCATACTTTAGCAGAAAGGGTACTCAGTACCTAATTTAGGACTAGAAACAGTCCACTAGTGGGGCCCACAGCAGCTTCATACTGAAACAGAAAGGGGTACTCAGTACCCTAAAACAATCCAATTAGTGGGGCCCACAGCAACTTCATGCACTGAACTTAGACTGTAGAAACAGTCCACTAGTGGGCAGCAACTTCATACTGAAACAGAAAGGGGTACTCAGTACCTAATTTAGGACTATAAAAACAGTCCACTAGTGGGGCCCACAGCAGCTTCATACTGAAACAGAAAGGGGTACTCAGTACCCAACTTAGGACTGTAGAAACAATCCACTAGTGGGGCCCACAGCAACTTCATACTGAAACAGAAAGGGGTACTCAGTACCTAACTTAGGACTGTAGAAACAGTCCACTAGTGGGGCCCACAGCAGCTTCATACTGAAACAGAAAGGGGTACTCAGTACCTAACTTAGGACTGTAGAAACAATCCACTAGTGGTGCCCACAGCAACTTCATACTGAAACAGAAAGGGGTACTCAGTACCTAACTTAGGACTGTAGAAACAATCCACTAGTGGGGCCCACAGCAGCTTCATACTGAAACAGAAAGGGGTACTCAGTAACTAATTTAGGACTGTAGAAACAATCCACTAGTGGGGCCCACAGCAGCTTCATACTGAAACAGAAAGGGGTACTCAGTACCCAACTTAGGACTGTAGAAACAGTCTACAAGTGGGGCCCACAGCAGCTTCATACTGAAACAGAAAGGGGTACTCAGTACCTAACTTAGGACTGTAGAAACAGTCCACTAGTGGGGCCCACAGCAGCTTCATACTGAAACAGAAAGGGGTACTCAGTACCTAACTTAGGACTGTAGAAACAATCCACTAGTGGGGCCCACAGCAGCTTCATACTGAAACAGAAAGGGGTACTCAGTAACTAATTTAGGACTGTAGAAACAATCCACTAGTGGTGCCCACAGCAACTTCATACTGAAACAGAAAGGGGTACTCAGATCTTTGAGATCATTAATAATTTACCATAGAAACTTCTAACTTTTATTCAGATCATTCCAAAGGTATAGTGTAGCTTTGCTTAAAATTGTATGAAAATTTGTGTAAATGTTGCACTTGAAAGCTTGAAGTCTGTACTCTGTAAAGGGTAGGTAGTGATACGCTACTTACTAACCTGAAAGGATAGGTAACTACACTGAAGGCTGCCTGCTGATCATACCCCTTAATGTTCTTCTGAATAAGGATGGGAATACTGCCAGATAACCCCAGGGGAACACCTGAAAAAAGAGGGCCTGTTTTAGTCCAAACACGATGTTGCTATTAGGAAGAATTCTATCACTTATTAAAACAGCTCTGAAAAACAATTTAGAATTTTACAAGAAGAGAGGAATGAAGAGAACGATAGCCAAAGTTCAAGAGAATTATGCCAAGATACCTACCCTGTAACACGTAGAGCAGCATGAGGACACAAACACTAAAGAAATCACTCCCCAGACCGAAGAATCCCAAGTCTGCCCCACTCCTCTCTTCCTGTCTGTCTGTGTCTGTCCCTGACTCCCCTCCCATGACCTCTTCTTTCTTCTCTACTTCAGGAGTATTGTTCCTGTTCCGGACAGTACTTCTTAGGTAGTACCGATTGTTTGGTGAGCTGATGCTGGACTCTGGAGACTTCTGGGAACCCATGGGATGCTACCGGAATGTGAGATGATCACAATGATGGATAATGAGACAACTCTTAAACAGTGAATAAGGGATTCCATATTTTAATCGAAAAATCAATTTCTTAGGATTTAGATAAGTAGATAATCAGTTTTCTTGTTTTAGGAAAATGGTAGCAATTGTTTTCTAGAATAAATTTTTATGAAACAATTAAATGACGCGAAATCTAAAGAAGAATGATCAGTTATAGAATATGAAATAAGATCTAAGTTCAGAAAACAGTGAGGCTACAAAATGATGATTCAGAGGTCAGTTTTGTATAATTTGCTAACAATTACTAAATTTAACTCCCAGATAAAAATTCGGAAAAGAATCAACACTTAGATGCCTACTATAATTAATCACAGCAGTTTATTAAAAAGATTGAAGTCAGTCCGTCTAGAAACCATGTATTATAAATTTTTACAAAATGAATCATTTTGCTACAAGAAACTTCCTTACTAAATTCATAAAATTATAACGAACTAGCAGGCCCTTTGGGCCTGCATATACACAGCTCACTTGGCGCTGCTACGCAGCACCTCGTTCACAAATTTCAAACCCAACATACTTTTCACAGCATCAAAAATTCCAACAGTCAATAAATAACAGATCAAAAAATTACGGAGCAACGAAATGGAAACACTCAACAAATAAAGTCCCAGTGTCCGAATTGTTGCTGTCAACTTTCGACTTGTCAACTTTTCCGTTGAATCATGTTTTTTACCGCATCAAAAAACTCCGATCCGTTCAAAAGTTATATTAGAGATCGCGCAACGTAATCAAAGCACCATTAACAGAAATGAGCGCGCGCGCGCAATTCTCCGTGCACGTGTCACCATGGTTACCCACACAAATCGTAATGCGCGCGCGTTCCGAAGATGTTTCCGCCGTTACGACAAACAACAGAGGTTGCGAAATTATATAAGAGATAATAAGTTTTTGTAACGTTCTTGAACTTTTCGGTTAAAAAGAATAAAACTTGATCCAATTCAATTCACTCAGGTTGGTGCAATCTTACATTGGTAGCCTGAAGATGCTGATACCATGACTTATCCACAACGGAGCAAGTCCTCATATAACTAGCACTGGTCAGAACCATTTCGTTGAATACAACCATTTCCGGTTGATGTTCTCGTGCGTACTGGCACAGCACTGAAGACGGATGAATCTTAGCTTCCTGTCGGTTTGACAGAGCAATGTAGGTCGAATCAGGCTGTCGGACTGCAATGTTCTCAAATAAACCAAACAGGAGGGACTTACAAACATTTTCCTCCCACTTTTTGTTCGTTATAAGAGCTATACCGACTTTCTTACAGATCTGTTTCAGCTGTTTTCTCACATTTGAAGCAGTTTGCAAAGCTCGTACATTCAGATAATGTCTCTGACACCAATCAGGACTGAAGTTGTTCTCCTGAGCTGACTTATAAACCCTGATTAATGTCACGTGATCACTGGTGGAATTGTGGAACTTTTTACGGACTGCTGCTGTGATATCAGCCTTATTATGAGGATTGTAAAACACAGAATCAACTGATAGTAGCGCCACTAGGGTGACCATATCAGTGGAGCAGGATAAATCTCGAGATTTTATGATGAGTCTCGAGTATTGTGGGGATAAAGGAAAGGAAGCCATGGACTTTCCAAGAGCCGTGAGCTCCAGTGTTCTTGTGCCAGTGACAGCTTCGAGAGTTTTTAATTCAGATACAGCACTGGTAATGGTTTGCTCTGGGGGCTTGTCAATCCACTCAAACTCGAACACATCACTCACACCGAGGTTCAACAGGTTCAGCAACACTGTTGATAACTTGCACCGCTGTATCTCTGGTACTTCAACTTCTCTAAGGCTGTCATATTCAGCTTCTGATAAGATTCTGTAACAAACTCCCGGGCCTTCCCGACCACTTCTTCCCTGTCTCTGTCGGGCCTGGGCTTTTGAAATCGGACATACTTGGAGTTTTTCAAGTCCCACCTTCGAATCAAATGTCTTCTGTTTGACTTTGCCACTGTCGACAACATACCTAACACCTCTGATAGTGAGAGAAGTTTCGGCGATGTTCGTGGATAGAATTATTTTCCTGTGCCCAGGGGGTGCTCTAGCAAACACTCCGACTTGTTGAGCAGTTGGCAGAGCCCCAAACAAGCAGAAAACTGATATTTTAGGCACCATTGCAGGTAGAGATGCGTTGCATTCAGTCAGCAACTTCTGACCATGCTCAATCTCTTGCTGCCCTGTGAGGAAAACCAGAATGTCACCCTCAGGAGGGCTTTCTTGATGGACTTGCAGGGCAGTCACCAAACTTGCGTGGACATAGTCTTTCTGTGTTGATTTACAATACAAAGTTTTGATAGGATACTGTCGACCTTGGATGTACAAAACTTTGGCAGAGTTAAAGAATTTTGAAAAGTGATCCGCATTCAAGGTAGCAGACATTATGATCAGTTTCAATGGAGTCTTGCATCTCTGTGCTTGGATCCTCTTCAACAACCCAAACAAAACGTCTGTGTGAACAGTTCTTTCATGGGCTTCATCAACAATTATCACGCCATACTTTTTCAGGTTTTTCTTAGAAACGGCTTCCCTTAGAAGCATACCATCAGTGAGAAACTTAATCACAGTCTGCTTTGAAGTCCTATCCTCAAATCGTACAGAATACCCCACCTCTTGACCAACTTTGACACCCATCTCACTGGCTACTCGTCGTCCTAAAGAAATAGTAGCAACTCTCCGGGGTTGGGTGATTGCAATACACTTCCCCTCAGCTAAGATATTACCATTGTAAATGAACTGAGGGATCTGAGTGGTTTTCCCACTTCGCTGTCTCACCCACGATCACCAAAACGTCGTGTTTCCGAAGTTCGTGAACAATTTGTCTCTCACAGCAGCTGATAGGAAGGCCTTTGTTTTGCCTTCTTTTCTTATTTGGTGGCTGCTTATTGCTAACCGGCGTTTTACCAGGTGTCTGATTAGTTCCAACTGAAGATACAGGCCGCTTCATTTTGCTTGAAGGAGATTTTTTGTGGATTGTTAACATGTTGAGCAATCTTCTGCATCCATTTTCTAATATAAATTTGGACATTGATCAATGATAATGTAGTACTAAAAATCATGAACTTGAGATTGATTAAGTATTTCAATCAACTGTAAACCACATAACAGTGGAGAAATGTTGCAATTTGATCTTTCCATATTAAAAACAAGGAGAAACTATATAAAGTTATAAGGTTCAAATTGAGAACATCATGCTTATGTAAATTGTAAAGTGCTAATATTCTACAGTCTACAATGTGAATATAAACGAGATCATAGTCCTATTTAAAATAAAATATCAAAAACCTTCAAAAGTAAATCAGAATTGCCCTACAACATAAAATTGTAGCCAATCATTAAATAAAAAGTAAGTTAAAATGTACACTAAACATAAATCAGAAAGTTAAGAAATTAAAAAAATTGAGTGTTAAAAACAGTGACAGTGGATTATATTACTGTATATTCTAAAATCCTACACAAAGATAAAAAATTATTAGAGTTAAATGATGTGGCAGTTTTACAGAAAAACGCACAAAAATGCATACATTAATTAATAAGCAATGCACATATTAAAGTATTAAGCAATTACCTGTTGAAACTTATAAAACTTATAAAGTATACCGAAATTTAATCCCATATGGAATTTCAATTAGTTCTCTAGCAAGTCTGTCAATTTCATCAGATTGGGCCTCAGAAAGATGCTCAGTCCAATTACCAACTTTTCCTTTGCTAAGGAACTTGGATTCACTAGATTTAACGACTCCATCCCTCCAGCTATAATTGACAGTATTATTTTTCGTCATTGCATCAAATTTACTATCTCCAACAATCCTTTTTAATTTATCCTCAGTGCATTCAATTTTTAAGAAATCAACCAGTCTCCTGATTTCACGGTCCAAATCTTCCACCATGTCTTCAAAGAAAAGGAAATGGATATTTGAATTCCCCTTCTGTTCCAGCCAACTAATAACATGATCAAAATACCAACCCTGCTCAGAATTGCCAGGCTCAATAAAAACATCATTGTAAAAGTCATCAAAAGATCCATGATAATTGTAATGGCCAGTAAAAACTTTAGCCATATGGTTGTAATAGGAGCAGGCAGCATCCTTTGGATTTCTCATGCAGTAAATGTATCGTACCCCTTCTCCTTTAGGAACCCAGCTCCATTTATCATGAGTTTTAAATAATCTAGGTGACTTCATATTATCTATCACAGATTGTTTTTCTTCTTCCAACCAAGGTACACTCTTGTTTATATGCTCTAATTCACCCTGGTTATAATTTAATTTGAATTGCTAAAGACTACTTTCTTAGTACTATAATAGGTAATGGTAATGCTAATACAGAAGATCATGATGAATTGAAGAGTGTTTAAATAAATATAGATGGCAAAATTATAAAGTTACAAGCTACAGGTATCACAAAATGTAGAAACATAGGCATCAAAAATTTAGAAAATCATACGATCAATACAAAAATATACCTGAGGAAAATCATATAACTGATTCATAATATGCTGCAACCACGTGGTGCCACATTTTTGATAAGTTGCAATAAAAACATCATCATTTCTTGATTTGTGGTGAGTTTTGATTTCCTCAAAACGTTCAGGGGGAGTGAAGTGAGGGACTGGTACTCCATCATAGATATGGTGAATATATGGGATCTCTTTTGTTTTAGACATGCTACAGTATGGGGGCAGACTGCAGAGTAATCAATAATCATCTACTATTTTAAATCATCAGGTTATAACAGCAATGTTTTTAACTGCATGCTGGTGATTTAAAGAATATGATAAGTTTAAATGCAGTGTAATGAACAATTTAGAATATTATTCAAAAAGAAGAAAGGACAAATGGCTAAGGTTATAGAAAAGAACTGGAATTGAAAAACATTTCTTTATACTATAACAGACAAAATAAATATTATGTAGGTATTTTCTGAGATTTCCATATAATCATTGAACAAAATTATTTAACAAAAACTGTACAAATTCAAATTTCTAGAATAATACCAATTTCAGTCACTATCACTATTTTTCCAGTTATAGTACTTATCCTTGAATCCACCAATTGATTTTGTTACACCAAGTGATTTATCCTGATTAAATTTGACTTTGAAGAGTAGGAATGTACTGAGGAGGGCACCCGATGTTAAAATCAATCTTAGCATCTTGAACCAGAATGGATATCCAGGCCACATTATATCAACAACACAGCATGCTGCTAATCCAGAAGTTATTGGAATGTAACTGAAAAATGAGTTTTCAGTCAAGTAAAGAGCCTTATTAGAGTGTTGTGTTAATCAACCAGACTGCCTGACAGTCATGTTAGAAGCATAGAGGCTTCCCAGAACAAGGAGGATGATGATTTATAAGAAACAGATACAATTTATCTCATGCTTCAGAAAGGCATAATCAAATATTTTAAATTTTAACCTATTGCTCGAGAAACATTGTACCCATTCAAGCATGACCTTAAATTCCATCAGATAAAAGTCCTCATTAAGGGATTAAGATAACATTTTCTAACTTTTTAGATATAAGTACTCATAAAATGGATCTTCATAAGTTCTTCAGTACCAATTTCAGCAATAGAGATATACAGGGTGGTTCATAAGTCTTGACCCCCTATTACCTAAGACCTAACTGTATAAATATACTGTATAAGCTACAACTACCTAATCAATATCAAGGGAAAAGCAAGGGGAAAGTATACTTCCTACTTACCCAAGTGGTGATTGTAGCAAAACACCCACCCATGCTAGTAATGCTGGTGTTACACTATATGTTAAATTTTTCCATGTTGGCTGCTGAGAAGATCCTTCAGGTAGTGTTAATCCCCATCTGACACCACCTGAGAGAAATGCTTCAGATAATAATTTAAAGACCATGATGCATGGATACAATGCTATTCCATGGGCAGCTAAGGATGAATTAAGTAAAACAAATTGCAGTTACAGATCATTTTGGGTACAAAAAGAAATATTATTACCCTCCCGTGGCTCAAACTCCAGTGTGATAATTATCGATATATCACTCCTTTATAGAACTACTGTACAGTGGCGGAATAATAGAGCAGAATATCGTTCAATAAATTGTTGATTTTATGAAGGAGCACTCAAAATCTATAAAAACGTTGAATTCAGACGAGGGTCGTCAGACCCGGTGGGAGGGAGTACTGTTTTGTCGGTAATAATACAATTAACAAACTCATGGATCGTGTGATATCGAAAATTGTCAAACTCGGCTGACGCCTCGTGTGATAATTTTCGATATCACACTCCCATTCGTTTGTTAATCGTACATTATATCATTGTTTATCAAAATACCTAAAAATGCTAAAATTGAGGCAGAGTAGGCAAGATGCATAAATTCTCCATCAGCACAGAATAGGCCATTGTTGTACATCATGTAGAGTGGAGGAGTGAGGAAGGGAATCAATCCACTACCTCCTGAATGTAAAATAAAATTTATTGTCAGTCATAACTAAGTAACTTTTGACAGATTGATGTCTTGAAGAAAGATTTCTTTTTAATTCAAAAAACTTTTGACATTAGTAATTAATTGATTAGTTGATGTACAAAATAAATTTACCCATTAATTTTCTTTTGAACAAGAATAAAAATGAATATAGCTAAGCTTTATTCTAAATTTTGTATTTCGTGAATATATCATTAAAAGTAATAATATGTACATTCATTAAAGTCTGTATTGGCCCAAGAAGCTGAATCTGTGTTAAGCTAAATGGGAATGAATTATCTTAAAAAGATAACTTTTAGATAGTAACTAACCTAATGCAAGAGCAGGGAGAGGTGGTACTAATTTAGACCATTTGGATGTAGAAAAGTAAGAATATCTTACATCCTGTATACTTTTTCTATGGCAAACATTTTGTTTATTTATGTTAAGTGCATTGTAATGTCTCACTAGTGCAGGAAAAGGGGACAGCTTGTTACAGGACACATGCCTGAAAATAAGGACTGTTAATATGCATAGCAAAGATCCAACTAAACTTGACACATTTGAATTGTACTGGTGTGGTCACATTACCCTAACTTAGAACTGTCCTAGGGCAGAAACTGAAGCACATACTTGAAACTTCCAGTTCATGTGGAGGCAACACTACAGGTACTGAGTGTTTCCAGGTAATAGGCACTTCAGTTACTGCCCCAGATCAGATCTAAGTTTTGGGTCACATGAGCAAGTCGGCACTATTCAAATCAAGTATAGTAAATGAAATTTGCTCTGCACTTGAACTCCAAGATGGACTGTTTAGGATGTGATAAGAGCAGCATGATCACAAATTGAATATTATTTTGGATAACACCTCAAACTGGCATTCATTCTTTAAATTAACCCAACTCCTTTATTTTACCTGAACAAACCTATGTGAAAATGTGCCATTGCTTTCAGCTCATCATATAAGGATTCTATTCACTTAGTAGATTGGGATATAAAGTATTAGCTGTATTGATTATTGTCTTGGTTAATTATGGTTACCAACTTATAATTCTGAGTTATACAGTAGTATGCATAGAGCTAGAGTCAAATTTCTACATAGCCAATTTCAACATAGCTTTATCGGACGATTGATCAGCAATGCTTGCCACTCGTGCATTGTTCCTTTTCACAACCAATGCACCCTCGTACACAGGAACACTGTACTCCTGTGTACGTTGTATACTGTGTAGCTGGGTTGCCATGGTCTGGTCACGGCATCCGTAAGACCCAGTGCCCCATACTGTTCTCGCACCCTTGAAGCTGCGGCTGCACCCCTGGTCTCATCACCAGTGAAGATGGTGAGTCCGAGACAGTATGGGTCCCTCCCCGTGGTGAGTGGCGGTAACTGCCATTCATTTGTTGTCGAGGCAGGCTAATACACAGTGATTACCTGGCAGAGCACCCCCAGGTAGACCCTCCTGATCAGGTTCTGAGCAGGGGGTCAACACGTTCTTTCCTGGCTTTTTTCATTTCACTCACTCATCTCACTTTAGGGCGCCAGCTTGACTGGCCAAAAACGTTAGAATAAACGCCAACACACATCTCCTCTCCAACTTTCACAAACTCCTCCACACCGAATACTAGACAGGGCAAAATAACCATTGTAAAGTGACACTTGATATTTATCTAACTAAGCTACACAATAATAAAACTAACAACAGAAATCTATGCATCCTTCTCAAAATAATTACTGGACACAATAACCTCAATAGTCACCTACACAGATTGAATATGGCACTTGATCCTCTTTGTGATTACTGTGACTTACAAAACTGTGGAATTGACCCCGTTTTCTGCCCGGATGAGACAGCAATGCACATTCTAGAAGAATGTCCAGCCTTCTCCCTACAGCTCTACAGAGAATTTACCACTTCCAAGACCATAATATTAAACTATAAGACATAATTAACTCTAAGCAGCCACTATCATCAACCCTGCACAAAATAACAAAATTCTTCACAAAATCCGCCTGCTTCAATAAAAAATCCCAATTTACAGAGCCCATATCTCCAAGAAAGCAAGAAGATGAAATCCTTGATAAATAAAACCAAATACAACATCCCAAAATACACACTTCTACCTACTTCTATTTGGTCTCCAAAGAGCCACTAACTCTTTGGGCTGGGTTTATGCCCTTTTGTACCTGGCTGAAGCTGCATCTTTGTGCAGTCAAAACAGAAGGGACTCTATGTTTTCAGACTACTGATGCAGACCATCTTGTGCGTCATTAGTTGGAGGGAGGTGGTACATAGCCACCTTCAGCTGATAGCTGACCTAATCTGCAGGCACGCCCTGACTTGCTTTGCAGTCTGTTTGAAGCCACGGAAGTTGGTAGAATTCCAGACCTGTGGTCCAGGACTGGGTTCTGCTCTCAGCTCAAGGATATAACCCGGCAGTCGGGTGGCCTAAAAACCACCTAGGAGTTCACACCCTTGGCCTAGTGTATAGGAAGTCTCTATGCTCTGCATGGCTGCCACCGGCCTGGTTGATTCTGAGATGAAGTGTCGTACTTTGAGATGAATTTCGTACCCAGAGATGAAATGTCGCAGTCTGAGATAAAGTGACGTACCCTGATATCAAGTGTTCTTCCCTGATAAGAGTGCCATACCCAGAGATGAAGTGTCGTGGCCTTGGATATGAAATGTCGTACTTTCGAATTCAAATTTGCTGGTACAATCAAGTTGCAGTAAGAGATGGAGTGCCGTACCCTTTGAGACGAAACTTCGCACCCTGGAGATCAAAGTCGTACTTCAGGATACAATCAAGTTGCACTACGAGATGAAATGTCGTACTTTGAGATGATGTCAGAGACGAAATGTCGCGAGAAATGAAATGATATAACGACGCGAGATGAAATGTCCGTTCCCCAATCTCATCTGTCGTACTATGTTATGCCCTCATGATATAAAACACGGCCATTATGATATGTTTAATCTGAAAAAATATGAATGCTTAAATTTACATACACAGTAGGTAAGTAGGTATGTACTGCTAAGTGCAACTTTGTACATCAACACATCATCTGTTCAAAATATGAAATAGAAAATTTTCAGGAGTCAAGTTGAACACATTTTTGATTTGTACAGATGTGAATCAAGGTCAGGGTGGGGCTGCTATGTGCTTAATTAGTTTAGAGTGCATGTTATCATAACATACGGCGAATATTTATTAACACGGCGAAATATTTTCTAAGAATATTTTCCGAACACGAAATATTCTCTAAGAATAAATATAACCCAGTAGGCGAATACTTTAAACACGGCGAATTATTCTCTAAGAATGAATGTGTTACCCAGTAGGCGAATATTTTCCTAACACGGCGAAATAGAGACTACAAAGATTGTTTATAAAACAGGCGAATAATTGCTTAGCATTGTGTGTGTTTACAAACATGCGACCACTTTGGCGAATATAATGCTAGTGTGGCGAATATTACCCATCACTTTACACGCATTCTTAGAAAGTTAACGCATAGGGTGTGGCCTGTGGCGAATATCATCTTAACAATGCGATCATTTTTATAGTGTGGCGAATTCAATACCTAGTGTGGCGTTGTTCTAATCTGGCAGGGGGCTTATGGGACTCGTTCCCATCCACAGTAGCCCTGGCAACCGGGACCTCCGTTCAGGAGGTCCCGTGCTGGGGACTCTGTTTGGATCTCTTGTAGATCCATCCCCCGTTTAGAAGTAGGTGCCCCTCAGCGGTTTTCAATCAACCATTTTCAGATAGGTTTAAGCACGATTCAGTGTGCTACATGACCAGACTGGCTTGGCACGAAGCTGATTGTAAGAGGGACAGGAGCAGATACCATTCTTATGATGTTCCAATTATATCGGTAATAAGATCATAAACTTTTTTATTATTTAATCCAGCTTTATAATAATAATAATTACGAGACTTTGAAAATTATTCAACATAGCACTGTTGATTATGTATTTATGATGAATGATGATTTCAAAATTCAAAAAGAATTACTGGTGCCTGTACTTTAGTCTTTATTATTATATTACTATTTAATCTAGCACTATCTAGTATTGAATTGCGATTAATAATGAAAGTAAAAGAGTGGTCAGTCATTTCTTCATCATCAGGGAAAATACATAGTGATGGAAGGGCGGCCCACAATAGCCCAAGGCACTGTTTTCCATAACAACATAACCATAGAGATCAAAGAATTTGGACATCTTGCTTTGGATTATTTAAATGTTGATGATGCAGGGGGTTCAGGACCCAATCTTATGGTAATTAGATAATGATGCTTCATCGCTCCCAAAGGGCAATTGCTTCTTCCCCCTGTTATGCAAGTATACGAATATTTCTACAGAAATCCTCATGAAAGTTGAATTATATATCGATACTGTTCAAGTTTTTCTGAATTACTGATTGATCGAAATAACTCATTTCAGTCTTTTTTGTTTGATGACGACTCATCTAAGCCTCTTCTCAACTGTTCCGATGCCACGCTTTCATATACAAAGCTACTAATGGCTCGTTACCTTCCTTTTCTGCAGGTAAAATTCTAATCATTAATTCATTTAACTATCACAGTAGGTACCTACCTTACTAATTAAAGTACTAATTTATGACAGTTAATCTTATCAGCTTATCAGGAGCAACAATAAAATTTAGAATGTTAGCAAATATTTTACTGCTTTAATGAACTCTAAAAGTCTCAACTGCCAAAATCTTTCGAGTTTGAAATATTATATGAAATCTTAATAATAAAGTAAATTCACACGTGAATACCTAATGTTTGTGCGGGCGCACACCATTAAATCAGAGCTTGCCAAGGAAATATCAAGAGAAAGAAAGGCTAAGCCGGGCTTAGTCGCGCCGTTGCTATGGATACAGATATGCTGCACGTGCAGATTAATCGCGCACGCGTTCTTTACGGTTTAATGCTGTTTTGATTTCGGAACTTTATAACTTTTGGTGTGATTAGAATTTTTTGATGCGGTAAAAACAATTTATGTACTTTAGAGGCGTAAGACGAACACGCAGACAATATAGAGCCCTGCGCTATATAATATTTAAATGTCGACAGCGAAGCTGGAGACATTTAAATGATTTAGAGTGCGAGGCGAAGCGAAGCTGATCCGAGTGCTCTAAACTTCTAAATCATATTTCTGCGGTGAGTTTGAGCCTCTAAAGTGCTATAGTAGTCGAACGGTGTACACAAGACACACCCTGTACACAACAAGCACACATTACCTTATATGGTAATAATAAAAAATGCTTGTTTACAGAAAACAAAAAAGCGCATAACTCAGCCGTTTTTTGAGCAATTTTGATCAAATTTTCAGGATATTACGGGCAAGATATGAGTATATGACCAATATAATCCTGGATTAGCTAACATTTTTGACCTCCAGAAATTGAGATATGACAAATAAACTGGTGTTTTATATAATATCGCATTCTCTGTTGTTTGTACGTAACGGCGGAAACATCTTCGGAACGCGCGCGCATTACGATTTGTGCGGGTAACCATGGTGACACGTGCACGGAGAATTGCGCGCGCGCTCATTTCTGTTAATGGTGTTTTGATTACGTTTGTACGTTGCGATCTCTAATAACTTTTGAACGGATCGGAGTTTTTTGATGCGGTAAAAAACATGATTCAACGGAAAAGTTGACAAGTCGAAAATAATCAAAGAAGCAACAATTCGGACACTGGGACTTTATTTGTTGAGTGTTTCCATTTCGTTGCTCCGTAATTTTTTGATCTGTTATTTATTGACTGTTGGAATTTTTGATGCTGTGAAAAGTATGTTGGGTTTGAAATTTGTGAACGAGGTGCTGCGTAGCAGCGCCAAGTGAGCTGTGTATATGCAGGCCCAAAGGGCCTGCTAGTCTCTAATATAATTTGCCATTCTCTGTCGCGTTTTTCGTCCTTTTGTGGGCGCGCGCGTGCAGTATGGATATAGGCGCGCGCGTTGCTATGGTTACATATTGCGCGCGCGTTCATTTCTGTTTAATGATGTTTTGAATACGTTGCTTCGCATAACTTTTGAACGGATTGGAATTTTTTGATGTGGTAAAAAGTATTGAGTTGATTTGAAACTTGCGAACGAGGTGCTGCGTAGCAGCGCCGAGTGAGCTGTGTATTAGCAGGCCCAACGGGCCTGCTAGTATTATATAATATGAATCAGTTTATATCCACATTTTAGTCCCCTCTGTGATCTTCTTCTGGAATCTCAGTCCAATTGTTCTGTTTCGCCAATGTCAAATTGGAGTTTCTGATTCCATAGCAAAAGTAGAGCAGTAGGCCCGCAGCGATACAGACAGCAAGTCTGATCCAAGTTATGAGGGGCAGAGCTGTCACCAGGATGGAGTTCAGGTAGATTCCCAACCCTGGAATCCAGGGTGACAAAGGGACCGGGAACATGGAGGGGGTGGCCACTTCCTCGAAGTACATGGTCAGGAGGATCAGAACAGCGAGCCCTGCTGCGAAGAAGAGGGCTCCCAGCACCACGCCTGAGAAGCTGGTGCCGAGACCCCTGACACTCCATCCGGAGAGCATGCAGAGCAGCCACAGCAAGAGACAGAGGGAGACGGTGTACTTCTCAGAGCTCGTGTACCTGCCCTCATCAGACTCCTCCCCTCTGTCCGGCTGATACCGAGCAGCTATCACACTCATGTTAGTGAAGATGAAGCTAGTCAGCACCCCACACGAGTTCATCATCACAAGCTCCTCCAGATCGAGCAGCAGGGTCGCCAGGCCCGTGAGGACGATGATAACGGACACTGACACCACTGGGACCTGGTTACCTGCCACATGCCGCAGGGGGCTGCATGCCAAGCCGTCCTGAGCGATGCTGAAGAGTATGCGCGAGCCTAGTAACATGACGACGACGCTACCCGCAGCACAAGCCAGCAGTGCTCCCAAGGAGATGATGGTCACTACTCCGGGATGGGAGGAGAATGTCACGGCCATGGCTGCCTCCTTTCCCAGTGTGTAGTAGGGAGCCGCAAAGGAGAGGGAACCACTCACCAACACGTACAGACACGCCACCAGTCCGTACGTGATGTAGAGCGACATAGGAACAGCCCGCTCTGGGTTCTTGGTTTCGCAGCTGAGCCCCACGATCACATCGAAGCCGCTGTAGGAGTAGGCGACCGAGGCCCCTGTCAGCACCCCCATAACACCCGTAGGGGAGGAAGCCCTCCCATACTCCCCCCGCCAGGGGGAGTTGGAAGTGTCAGGTTAGAGGGGGAGCCAAACACGAACCCAAGGACAATGATGAGGAGAAGAGCAAACAGGACGATGGTGTTCAGTATGGCTGAAGCCACAACCGTTTGTTTGACGCCCCACAAGTTCAGTGCTCCGAAGATAAGCAAGAAAACCAAGGCAAACAAATCAAAATACCCCGGTAACCACGGTATATCCGCCCCAAAAGATAAGTTTTCCTTCTCCCACGCGATTATAGTACCACCGAAGAGTAGCTGATCAAAGTATATTGATACTGACTTGAGGAGGCTGGAAATGGCTATCAAGTTGTCCAGGATGACCACAGTGCCTATGACCACAGCAGCTAGTTCCCCCATGACGCAGTACACGTAGGAATACCCCGATCCAATGCCCGGGAATCTGCCAGAGAGTTCGGTGTAAGTTGCTGCTCCAATCAGGAATGCCAGTCCTGCGAGGAGGTAGCTGAGCACCATAGCAGGGCCGGTAGTGGTGGCGATTAGGACCGGTGTTATGACGAATATACCGGCCCCTACCATGGTGGAGAAGCCGGATACGATCAGGTCGAAGATGCCCAGGCACCTGTTGAGCCCTTCCTCGGCTCCAGTGAGAGGGGCTCGCCGTTGGGTCAGCCGCTCAAGGAAGGGTACGGGGTTGCTCTGCATGGGGTCGGCTTACTTATTGCTATCTGGTGAAGTGCGTTAGGTTATTTTTAAGCCAGAGATCTACCGATGCTATCAGATTCGCTGGTTTTAATTTCTCTGTTAGGGACGAGAAAACCAGCTAATATTAAAAGATTAAACTAAGTAGTTCAAAGAAGAACTGCAAAAGGAGGTAAAAATGTATTTGGGATATTTGGCAAATGGCAATTAAAAGCCATGAAAATTGAAAAGTGCACCGGTGAAATCTTCGGTTAGAGGCAAATTAGCAAATTTCATGATAGCAAAGGTCATATTATAACGACAAATAACTAAAAGGCATTTCAAGCAAGATGAATAACAGTTGTATACGTGAATGTGTTTATAGTTAATACATTTATATTGGAGTCTTATTGACCGCACTTTCCATTATATTTTGTAAATTTACAAGTTTGCAGACAATACATGATAACACGAGGCAACAAGCTTATTGAAAAAGGACCTAAGCTCAAAATAAAATGAGGTTTCTATTGATGGCTGCTCATGATAGGAAAAATGAAACAAAAGTGTGTACTGTTTATACAAATGTACGGAATGCTTCAACATTAGCCATTGAACGTCAACAATGACAATATAGATAGACGTTTGCTATGAAAAGTAGTATATGTACAGTTTTACAATGATCGAATCCTATGAGCACTAGTATTCTAATATTTGCGTAGTGCGTACAATTATACAATGTACAAGTACTAAAATAACAACAGTATACTTTGGGCGGATGTGAAAATCATGGGGGTTCATTTTGGGGAGGAGGGGTCAAGGTTACGGGGTTGCCTCTGCCTCAATATCGGAGTATTGAAGTATTGTTACATAGTTATACTGCACAGTACCTGCATAGGTGTACCAGCATCACAATTTCAGGAAGGAATTGAGTAAGTTACACTCATTTCACAGGATATCCTGGACCTGGAATCAGAAACCCAGAAGTCACCCACCAGTTATCCACGGATATACTTCAACTGTACGACAACAGAGAATGCAGCGTTCCTCTATCACCACGTGAGTTCGGAGCTTTAGTAGAGGCAGTTTTTATTTTGATGTTTTCCTTAGGATTAATAACAAAAGCTCCGTTATAATTTTCCGGGGGGGGGGGGGGGGGGGGGATTTCAGTTGTCCCCCATATTCATGTAATATTATGACGGGATGACTAATTCCTCGGTGCATTGAATATTTAGAATGTGGGCACTCTGAAACATCCTTTTTCGGAACTAATGTATTCGGGTGAAATAATGTCAGCGCAGAAAAATAGTTCCATTACATTCGGATTAATCCAATACAATAACAGTATCCAATAACAAATGGTTATCCAATAGAGTGTTATTTCACCTCTTCATCAAATTATGTCCCGGTATGTTTTGCACAGAATGCCCAAGATTTACCTGGTTCCCTTCATTCCGTGCGTGTTGCTATGGCTACTCGGCAACTTCCTGGTGGACAAATACGACAAGATGTGGACCTTTAAGGGGGAAAAGGAAAAATTGTCAAAAGTTTTTTTTGGAATCCCGTTCATGAAATGATAATTTAAAAAAAGTTTAAAATTAATGAATAATGAGTTCATAATTTTAAAAAGTCATTTTAAAAAAAAATAGAATTAGAATCAAAAGTAAAAAATTAAAATTTTGAACAAGTTTTTTCCGGGGCCATCCCCGCCTGTTTCGGTTTTTCACTTTTTGCTGTGGATAGTTCAATTTTAGGGCTTACCCTTTTGTGTTCATCATTCCCAAAGAAGGGTTTTGAAGAAAAGCCCTGTTTTTCTGAGAATCATTTGGGGCCAAAAACTTTTAAAACTTCAAACCCCGGAAAAAGTTTTAAAAACCTATTTAAAAATAAATTAAAATAGGATGGGGTTTTTCAGCCCCCCTTTTGACACTGAGGGAAAGACCAATGGGGGTTAATTGTAAAGGGTGTTTTTAGGGTAGGTTTTGGGGGTAAGAATTTTACATAAGACCCTTTTTGACTCAGCCGACCAATACTCGATAATGCTAGAATACTTCTAGAATGTTGAAATACCTACTGTACTGTTTCGAATGGTTTCTAATGTCCGCAATATTTTCAGTAACAGGGATCCGTATTCATTCCGTTCATTTTGGTGAGCAAAACTATTTATTCGGTACCACCTATTCATTCACTGCTGTGAATCCCCAACCTATCCCCATTTAGATTTCTTTAATCTTTATGAACTATTCGATTAATTATTCTTTGGAAATGCAGACAAATTCTCAAAATGTTTTAATTCTATTATTTACCTTAGGCTTGCAAGAAGATGAGGGAGATGCTGTGGACGGCGGAGTTCGCCCAGTCCGCCCCCCCGTCCCCTGTCCCTCCCCGTCCCTGCTAGAATACTGACCCAATGTCAGAAATACAGCCCATCCACATCACTCAGTCCAACAACCAATGCGCCCTCACATCCTCTCAGACCACTTTGCCGTATAAGCGGCTACAGCTGCCAAAGGATATTTAATTTATTACTAACAAGGACAGCAGCGTGGTGATACCTAACGGGGGCACAGGGGGAAGAGGAGGGGGAAAAAAGGAAGGGGTGCCTCCTCCGCCCAAATTATGAGGATGGCCCGAGAAGGAGGGCTGATTATTTTACCCCTCCCCTTTTCCCAATAAAGGAAAAACATTACATCCCCCATTGTAAATTTAAAGAGTCGGTTTAAAATTTCCTAATATGTTTAGCAAAATAAGTTGAAACAGTTTAGATTTTTTAATTTGGGAAAAAGTGCAGGTGGAAATTTGGGAAATAGCATTGGGTTTCAACTGCGCCAATTTTTTCTATAAAAGTATAAACCCACCAAGTTCAAAATTTAAAAAACGCAATAATTTAAAATATTGGGAAAGAAGGATAAACCCAAAAGTCGCCCTTAAAAAACCGTACCAAGTCGCTTTCGATATGAAAAACACCGTCGCCCTTAAGGGTTTTTTAATTTTGGGACTAAGTCGCTTTCTTGGGTATAAACCCAAATAAGTTTTTTTTAATTTTGTAAATGCCCCTTTACAGTCCTTTAAAACATACCACACGGGGGATGGGGGGACAAGAGTGAAAAATGCAGCACCTAATAAGCAATTTTTAGCCAATTTTTTAGGGATTTGCAGGGGGGCCCCAAGCAAATTGAAACCCCCTACTTTTGGGAATACACTAAAATGGCAAATCGTCATGACGTTAATAAAAAATTGCACTCGGCTTCGCCTGTGCAATCCTTTTTGTCCACCCTGGGCCCGCCCCCGTGTATTAATATTTAATTTTTGAATTTGCCTCGGGAAAATTTCTATTAGCGATTCCCAGCCATGCTCTAAGCGTATATTTTTTTACAAAATATAAAAATTGTATTCCAAATTTTTGTTTTCAAATGAAATTATTTTGGGGTTCTCTACTCCCCTTTTACCAACCCCGGCAAAAAGGTCTTGCTAATGTTGATGTTTTATAGTTTGCCAAAAAAAAATTTTTTTAAAGTTAAATTAAAATTACAAAATTTTTTTTAAAAAAAA